>CM023950.1:3306979-3317226 GCA_013407115.1 Glycine latifolia
ATTATACGGATTACCTAATCCGTATAACTCATACGGATCAGGTAATCCGTATAATCTATATGGATTAGGTAATCTGTATGACTTATACGGATTAGGTAATCCGTATAACTCATACGGATTAGGCAATCCGTTTAATTCATACGGATGACATAATCCGTATGAGTTATACGGATTACCTAATCCGTATGAGTTATACGGATTACCTAATCCGTATGAGTTATACGGAATACCTGATCCGTATGGATTATACGGATCACCTAATCCATCTAATCCATACGGATTAGGTAATCCGTATAACTCATACGGATTACCGAATCCGTATGAAACCAACGCCCCTACTCACCTCTTTTCTCTTCGCCGACAGCTCTAGAACTCCGGCAACCACGAACAACCCCCCGAAATGAATGAAACGCCACCAACAAACACCAATGTTGTTGCAATGAAGCTAAACGGATGTTGCCCAAGCTCAAATATTTTTGTCGAAAGCCATACGGATGTCGCAATGCAAATGAAGCTCAGCTATTTTGCCCAACCTCATTTATTTGTGTCCAAACCAGAGCAGGGGTATTTTCGGGTTTTAAAAAAAATGGTGTAGGAGAAGTTTTAGATGGTGTATGAAGAAGCACTCAATTTGTTGAGTGTGTTATTGATCTAGATGGACTCAAATGTGATCAGGAATTTTGATGGACCAATTTGTTAGCATGGAGAAAAGTCTATTTTTTTACAACACCAATTTTGTTGGACCTCTCTCCACCTTTTTCTCAGCACCACCATCGCCCCCAACTCCACATTCTTCCTCCTCCCATCCAAAACCCTAACCCCCAAAAAAACAAACTCTCATCTTCCCTTCTTTATTGGAACCGCAAGCCTGAGCACTTTGGCTTAACCCCTGGTGTTGCTGTCATCACATTCGACAAGGACGACATGGGCAATTCTGTCGTCGCCATCAACATTGATCTCTCCCTTTCATGCCTTAGCTTCTTTGTCATCGTAATTGATGCTGACATCGACCTCCACAACCTTAACCAGATCTAGAATCATGAACTAAACATTGCATGTTGGTGAAGGTTCACCATCATCACGCTTGAAACGGGAAGGGAACCTTGTCGTTGTGTTCTTGCCAACATGTTCTCCCACTCTTGTGTGACAGTTGAAGGAAATGATTTGGGGTTAGGTGGTGGTGGAAGGGAAGGTTAATTTGGAGCGGTAATTGATCTTGGATTCAAGATTATTGTTGTGACTTTGATGTTCTTTTTTTGGGTTAGGAGATCCAGTCATTTAACTCGCTAATGGAGATACCGAAGATCGGGTGCAACAATGAAAGAAAAATGAAGGAAAGATAACAAAAGAGGAGGCAGAATGTCACCAGAAATTACATTCAACAACGATGGTCCATGGATGTGGAAAGAGAGAAGGCATAGTAAGGAGAAAGAAGAAAGGGATAAAATAATAAAGATTAGTCCATTAAAAAACTGAAAAATTAGTCCATTCTACTTATTATTGGAGTTAGGAACACATAAGGAAATTTTCACTAACAAATCTGTCCACAAATGCCACGTAGATCATTATTTTGCTTTGACAGAGATATTTAATATTTGACTAAATTATCATACTTTTCAATAATTTAAAGACAAAAAATTATTTTTTCATTTTCAAGAACTAAAGTGTAAACACATTACAAATTCATTCACCATCACTGTCTCCTTTACCTTCTCTGCTAAATCGAAACTCACTCTAGAAGAAAACTATCAAAGTAGAAAAATTGAAGTCATAGCCATCAATATTTTCTTATTCTAATTTTGTTCACCCACAAAATTGATTTATTTTTTAGGAAAAGATAATCAACTTAAAGGTGTGTTATGACTTATGACTCTCATGTTAAGTAAAATAATAAATAATATTTTTTTTATTTCTATTTATAAGACTCAAATTTAAAATGTTGTTTGTTCCTTTTTATATTTATACAACTTGTTTGGTAATTAGGGATGGCATCGTACATCTGGAATTTAAATAAAGTATGACTTCACAAGTGTATACATAAGAACCAGTGTTAAAAGAGAATACAATTATTAGTCCAGATGCACATTACAAAGTTGTCTCTTGATCCTTCTCCGTTTTTTTTCGGATTCAGGGGACTGCAAATAAACAAAAAAATTGAAAATAAAATCAGTGCGTGTAACAATGCAAAACATAGAACGAGTTAAGAAAACTATGCTATTTCTAAATCAAAATTTTCTTTTATGAGGGGATTGAAACAAACACCAATTCATTTAAGTATATGATCCTTTTGTATTATTGATGCACAAGCTTACTTACTGTATGCCTAATACATAAATAAATAGCTTTCTATTGCTTTTAACACACAAGCCAAGAAAAGTTGTATAGTAAAACATGCTACATTACCTCCTCCACACTGAGTAAATGTGGAACCTGAATCCTTTTGGAGCCATCAGGTAGACGTTTAGATTGTGAATGGTTTTCCATATCAGAAGAAGCATCGCAGACCTGCATACACATTAAGAACATATATCAGAACCGAAGAGGCCTGGAATCAAACCATTTAATTTAGGTCAAAGTAAATATGCATATTCACAAATTGCAATTTTATAGCACCATCTAGTTCTTCAGATCCAATATCAATTCATGAAGCATACATTTTCCAAATTATGGAAGAATTTATGGAAGACTTTATCTGGAGAATTGCTTTGTTACCTGACTTAGGATGGCCCCCATTAACATATTCTGACAACCAGATGCATGCACATTTTCCAAATTGGGGCACTGGAGCAACAGTCTCCCTGAACCAGTTAATTTAATGAAAACAATCAATCTTACAATTGTAAAGGAAATCTTGATGTGCTGAATGAAATTTTCACATGATAATTACTAAAGAACAGGAGCATGAAATGATTACCTGGATGCAAATTTGAACAAGAATTTAGATTCAGATCAATGAGTCGTGGGCAGTTTAAGTATAGGGCCTACATATTAATTGAAAAGAAGATACAAGGATTATAAGCCTTGGAAAGAATAGCATAAAGATCTTCCCTCTTAAGTCTAATATAAAACTCACATCTAAGCCAGTGCAACCCCATAAACTGAGTTTCTTTAAATGGCTATGTTTGATGATTAGCTTTTGATTTATAAGGTGTACATTAGTGCCCGATGTTTTCTTCAATTTGCAGTTGTCTTCGTCAGCAGTTGGATTTTCCATATTAGGATCACATATGGTCATGCCACAGTCCATAATTTCAAGGTGTGGCAACTGAAATGCAGCAAATTGAATACCACCTGAATCACATAACAGCAGATTAGGAAGCAGAAGCTTAAGCTAGCATGAAAGTTTTGTAGATTAATTATATAATAGGAGATTACTTGAAGTCAGATTAGGGCAAAGAGCAAGCAAGAGTCTTGTCAACGTATCAGGGAACACATTGCAAATCATACTAATGCCACTGTCACTAACACCAGATCTGTGACAAAAATTTACCCATTATACATGATTTCTAAGAGATAAACAAGGAAATTAAGAACAAAAATGCATACTTGAAATATAAATTGTTTTATTATAATTTCCATTATATTTGCAGGCAGCATTGAGTTTTATATATTCTTTTCTTGGTCTCCAAGGATACTACAATTTCAAGACTCCTATGAAAATTTTGATTGCAATTAGAATGGGTACAGATACATACCCACTGAGATCAAGCAATTCAAGATTTGGATAGCTTGAGGCAATGGCAGCAACAGATGCATCAGTGATTTCGGATCCAAGAACAAGAGAAAGCATTCGCAACCCCCTTAATTGTATTAAAACAAAACTTCATTAAGCTCATCATAAATAAAAACGACATTTACACTGATTATATAAAAGGCCTCCCCGTGGGATTTCAGATATAAATATGAAAGTAAGAAATAAAATTAAGATTTGATTGTTTTCTAGTTATTCGTGTGTGCATGTGAGGATGTATACATACTAATATTGTAGACACGTTATTTCTTTCGTTTCCTTTCTTATGCACCATTTTAGCATGCAGTAGAAATTGGACTTAATCCTACTTGGTCTACTAAAATGTTGATAGTTATGAAACAATGAACTCATACATATACAAATTTCAAAGCATTGTATATTGCAATCTTCAATTTCAAGGGAAGCAATTTCAACAAGACAGGATATTGTCAGTGACGGCTGAAAAAGTAGAGATTAAGATGCCAAAAACAAATGACAAACCTCAACTGAGCAGCTGTAAGAGCAAGCACAGCGGAGTGTGAAAGCCGTGTTGAAGCTATATGTATGTTTTGCAATCTCGGGCAACTCCTTCCCAAACCTTCAATCATAACTTTGAGATCTGTACTATCATTTTCTTGCCGAGAAAAATCCAAGGAAATCTCTCTCAACTGGGGACAATTAAATACCTACAATTTAACTCATCTGTTAGCAACTAGAGTTCACACAGAATGCCAAGCTCAACAGAATATCAATTTAGTTATTGATCACGTCATATAATAACATAGGAGAAAGAAAAGGAAAAAATCACCATCTTAGAGAGAGAGTGCATATCTGATAGCCAGATTGTAGAAAGACTAGATGACCAGAGGACAAAACCCCCCAGGTTAGAACAACCTTCCATCTTGAGGCTTTTGAGTCTTTTTTTATCAGCAACAAATCGGCCTAATTCGTCTCTGCATTTTCGTAATTGAACATCAGATAAAGCTAAAAAGCAAAAGACAGCATTCTTTGGTTAAACTTGCATATGCTTATCTAATCTCATTTAAGCATAGAATGATGACGATGATTGACTGCATAAAAGACTGAACAGAAATCAGAAAACAAAGACTTGAACTAATCTTCAAGAAATTAGTATTTGGTACAATAATTCTTAACAGAGCTGCCAATATAGTTAATTTTATCCAAACAGAGACAAAAACTATCTTCTGAAATATAAAGCTGCAATGGGACAAAACTAAAGTTACACGACCAGCCAATAAACGCAGAGTAACAATCTACCACATGACAATGTGCCATCAAGACTTCAACCACATACAATCTGATAGAGTAAGAATAACTCACATTCACCCCATAGAACAATGTCAAACACAACCAAAATTCTGGAACCGCAGGAGGAATCATTAAATCACTGACATTAAATGGTTCAACCCACACAACGGTCATGTTGTGCACATGTTTAAAATCATACCATTCATAAATTGCGTAATTAGGTACTCAATAACAGAAAAAATTAATTCTCCATAGAAAATTAGAAACTAGAAAAAAAAAATGTTTAAAAATTAAAAAGAGAATCAGGTACTCAATAACAGAAACACTTAATTCTCAATAGAAAATTAGAAACTAGAAAAAAATGTTTAAAAATTAAAAAGATAACAAGTAATACCCATTGATTCGAATAGTTGCAGTATCAGACATCAAGATCTCCATACACTCAAGATTAGGGCACGAAAAGGCAATGCAAGCCAACATAGTTGAATCAAAATCACTGCAACACAACAACATGTTAGATTCATACAAGAAAAAAAAATGCATATTAATAAATTGTCAATGCAATCCCAACCACACTCCCAAAATTCACTCCTTTTATTTTTTAGTGCCCTAGTTATCTACCATCGAGATTCAAGACTAATCTCTCATGCATGGAATCAAGGGGCTAAGTTTTCCCACCAGATATTCTTCTATACTAATAAATCTAAAGATTTACCACATATTTAAGATACCACGCGATGTTGATATCATTTTTATGTTGTCTGTATCAGTCTTTTAAAAATCATCAAAACAATTTCTGAATAATTCGTATTATTTCTACTTATCATTGTTCAATCAAAACAATATCGCAGATCTAGATCCTACCTCTCCATTCTAAGCAAGAGTCTCACAATCCCAGGACACTTTTGCAACATTGAGGCAACAAATCTGACAGGAAGGTTGGCTGGAACCCTAATTTTCAATTCCTCCGCTGCTCTCCATAGCCTTTTCGCCGTATTCCTCCATCCTTTACAAACCTTCGCGGCGGACAACAGCTCCGACGGCGGCAGCCTCCTCATCACTTCCCACATGAGACTCACCGGCAGTCCCCCTGCATCGGCTTCCAGATCCAGATCGGTCTCATCGAACACATCCAAATCCACTTTTTCATCTGGTTCATACCGATCGACAACCATAGGAACAGGTTCATCGAAATCATCAAACGACGCCGCGCGATGGAGATTCGACAGAGACTGTCGGAGAATGGGCACAGCGGCCGATGAAGTGCCGGAGACAATGGAGAAGGACGAATCGGGAGTTGCCACGGCGGTGGAGGCGGGGGGTTTCACGGTGCAGTTGTGGCCCTTCTTCGGGAGGCCACAGTGGCCGCAGTTGTAACTGCCTCGCTTCTTGCCGCGCTTGGCGGAAACGGAGGCGTCTCCGCCGTGAGGGGTTGAGAGAGCGGCGGCGATGTGGGGATGATCCATAGTGCGTGTGAGGGAAACGTTTGAGACTGGAGGATGTGAGCAGTGAAATATGAGAACAGGCCGGCGGGAGAGTTGGCGCGCTTATTTAATTTAATTTAATTAAAACTAATATATTATTAAAAAATGGATTTAATATAATTACAAATATTGATTATTTAAAGTTTCAAGAAATTTTGTATTTTTTAATATATAATAAAAAAATTATTTTTATTTTAGTTTAATTCCTCTTTATTCAATTATCGGGTATAATAATATTTTAAAATTACTTTAAATAAATTATTAAATATATATTACGCAAGTTTTTTTCTAGCTATATATACTATACAGGACACCTTTTTTGCTAATATGGGAAGATATTTTGCTAACATGTGAGTGATTTTTGTTATATAATTTTTTTTTTTGGCCTAAAGCGAATTTTAGTTGTTTTAACTTTAGGTCAATTCTGCATTATATGTGATAAAAATCTCAATTCAAGTATTTAATGTAATTATTTACGACTCAAACTCAAAATAATTTCGTATATCACTTAAGTTAATTGATTTTTATATCACATATCTAAATTTTCACCAATAATTAATTATGAAATAAAAAAATATCTAAGAGGAAGAATAATGAATGTATTTTGTCCTTTTATAGATGATATTATTGATAAAATCAATTATTATAATATTAACATAATTGAAGAATTAACAAAATGTATCAATTCTCAAATAACATTTGACAGAAAACACAATTTATAATGCTACTTGTATTTTGTTACACAATTTATAATTATGTCACACTTTCCATATCACCAACAATGTCGATAATTCTAATTATTACGTACGAAGAAAACTATATAAGTTGCTTCTAATACATTTTATTTTTAACCATAACTTCACCAAAAAAACATTAACAATTTATATAATTGTTTTTAATAATAAATACACCTAATGCCCTAAAATCATTGTTTATAACAAAAATTTATAATAAATTATAAATTAATAAAAAAATCTTGTAATATAAATATCATATTTTAAATTATATGTTTATAATATTTACATAAATATGTGCAACACATAGTTAAAAGACATTTAATAAAACTATGAAACACATTTTTTGGGCAAAAGCCACGGTTGATACATATGGTTCACCATGAATAATGTGTTTTAACAAATTATCTACGAGTCTAAACCACATGCATTTGGATTTGATGGATTCCCAAACTCTCCCCACCCCATTTCTATTCCACCCTCTGCCACTACAATGAAGACTTCCGCTAGTAGCATATGACAGTTACTCTTGTTGTTGCATAAACTACCATCAACAAGGGCAATCATACTCTTCCAATATTGAAGAAATGATGTTAACCCTTACATGTGGTGACACCTAAAAATTTACAACGACATCATAAACGGCCATACAAATTTACAGGATAAAAACTTGATTTGATTAATAAAAACGGCCATAAAATGTTTCATGAGACAAATCTTAACCATTTTTAATGCAAATAAATATGATGGTCATTAAATATATATGGTCTTGAAAGTAAATAAGATATTCATACATGTTTTCGTGTAATATATATCTAATATAAAAATAAGAATTAGATAAACAATATATTATTGTGTTACAATTTAATGAATAGAAAACAATTAATATTTCTCGATGTTTTCATTTTTAAAAAAATTAACCATATTTATTGATTCTTTAATATATATTTTGATAAATTATTTATAAAATTAGAGACCTTTTCTTACCTTTTTCCCCTTTACACTAATTATTTATATATCTTGATTTTATACTTCTTTTTCATGTAACATGCATCTTGAAAATTCTCACACTTATTTTATAGGGATGTTTTTGTTGTGAGCCTCTAATTAGGTAATTTGTCTTTGTCACAACAATATTATGACATTAAAAGATTTTTTTAATTCCGCTCATCGGTTATGTTTTGAGAAAAAAATATTAATTACTAAATAATTCATGCAATTTAGAAAAGTTGTATCCTTTGAGAAAATAACAAAGGGAAGGAGTTATAGTTTAAGTAACATATCATGTTTTGGATTTAGAATTCCCTGGTTGAATATACACCTATTTGATAAACATACTCACCCATAGTTTTTTTTAACATATTTAGTTTCACAATGTCGAGTAAAAAAAAGTAACACAAAAGAAACATGGAAGGTTGTAGTTAGAATTAAAATCTTTTGTTGTATCCATACCGGGCCCCTAAAACTAGGGTTGATCGAAATGGTCTTGATGGATGCAAATGTATCATTATTTTTTTTCATGCTAGCTTTCGACTTATACATTTTTTCACGCAAATGTATCATTAATTTTTTTTCATGCTACCTTTGCACCTAAATATAAGACTTTTTCTCAAATTTATGTCCCTTTTTTGTTTTTTTTTACTGAAATTGATCATTTTTATAAGACTATTTTCATGATGTCTTTTACAGTAATTATTTTTTTATTAAAATATATTTAATTTCTTTATAATAAATGCATTATTTCTCTTACAAGGATTGAGACACTACTAGAAAATAAACTTTTAACATTGGTTTTTATCCGATGTTGAAACCAGCGATGTTAAAAGTATAATGTTAACATCGGTTTTTAAAAACCAATGTTAAAAACAATATACAACATCGATTTTTCTTAAAAATTGATGTCGTCTAATAAGAAATAAACAAAAAAAAATTCAATATGCATTAAACAACATTAATTTTTGGTAAAAATCGATGTTGTTTAATGCTAAAAAAATCAATTTTTAACAAAAATCGATGTTGTTTAACGAAAAACAACACCAATTTTTAGAAAAAATAGATGTTATTTTTTTGAATCAACATCAATTTTTACTGAAAATTGATGTTGTTTAATGCTCAATAACATTGGTTTTTAGAAGAAAAAGACCGATGTTATTTTTTTGAATCAACATCAATTTTTACTAAAAACTGATGTTGTTAATGTTAAATAACATCGATTTTTACTAAAATCGATGTTGAATAATAACCGTCAACATCGGTTTTTAGAAAAATTGATGTTGTTTTTGTGAATCAACATCAGTTTTTTCTAAAAATCGATGTTGTTTTTCGTTAAACAATATCGGTTTTTGCTAAAAACTGATGTTGTTGAGCATTAAACAACATCGGTTTCAGTAAAAACTTATGTTGATTTTTGTAGTTTTTTTAATATATTGTATATTTTTTTAATATTACCCAAACCTGCAAATTAAAAATAGACAATACAGGCAAATAGTTTCACAATACGATAAAAAGTTGTTATGGTCAAAGATAACAATAATGTCAATACACTATCAGTGATTGTAATTAAACTATTTATACAATTGTTTAAAAATCTATTAATCACCTAGTGTTTCATTTATAACTTTAAGATAAAATTTTGCCCACTGAATCCGAATTGCCTTTAATCTCTTCGATTCCAATGGTCTTGGATCAGTAAAATACTGCATAATATAATAAAACATAACTT
This sequence comes from Glycine latifolia, assembly GCA_013407115.1. Taxonomy (NCBI): domain Eukaryota; kingdom Viridiplantae; phylum Streptophyta; class Magnoliopsida; order Fabales; family Fabaceae; genus Glycine; species Glycine latifolia. Next base: position 3,316,919 of record CM023950.1, read on the forward strand.
AATAAGTCTAAATAAAAATAAGTATAACAAATAAAATTAGTTTTGAAGTAAACAATTATCATCTCTCAGTTATCTCTGAAGCCTCCTTGTACTATCGTTGACATCTAATGCGACATAATAGCCACACTCTATGCTTCCTTTTTGCTTATTACACTAAATTGAATAACATATTCAAAGTTAAATGGAAATTAGTGTAAATAGTAATAAAAGTAATTTTGAAGACATCAACCATTGTTTAAATGACTTACTTTTACTGCAATTCATTTAGGAGTAGCTTTGGATTTAGTTCCTTGAGTATCATTAAATCC
>CM023950.1:3342226-3372231 GCA_013407115.1 Glycine latifolia
TCTTCAGTGACACTCTCCCACGTTGTGGGGGCAACTTGGCATCGTCGACCTCTACCGCATCAGGGTCTAAAGAAATGTGAATATCCGGCTTCATACAACTCGTCCGTTCATCAAGCACAAGATGCTTCTTAAGAACAATAGCATCAGGCAAGATATATTTCAACTGGGCTAGATGACTCTGAGTAAACCTCCTAAACAAGTCAAATCACACAATTTCATGATTAAACCATAAAACTAACATGAAACGTAAAAAATCAACATAAAAAACCTAGATGAGTTGAATGGTACCTGTCAGTTAAAGATTCAATCTTTGAACTGATTGAAGTAAAGGTTGGAGTCCACCGTTTCAGACGGTGCAATGAAACCAAAGTATCCAAGCGATCGAAGAACTCATCCAAAATTTCATATCTGCACACAAACACACAAGAAATCAATAAAAAAAAAAAAGAAAGAAAGAAAAAAGAAAAGAAAATGTCAATTACTTCTCTGGAAGCTTGTTGGATTCATCATCAGTAGCGACGGAGAGCGCAACGCCACGGTTGCGGATTCGCGACGGCGGCTTCTCCGGCGTCTTGGAGCTGAACTGGACGAGGCTTGGGGCTTGGGACTTGGAGCTTCCGAAATTGGATTCTTTATCTGAGGATTTCTTCATGGTGATTGGGGATTAGAGATAATTTCATGCGAGAATTGAAATATTAGGGTGAATCCTGTATTTATATAGTGGGAAAACTGGGGTGCGTGCCTCGGTGAGATCAGATCCCGTTGCTTCCCGCCAACGATATTTGGGCCTGTGGCTACTGATATTTGGGCCTGTGGGTAATTGGAGCCAGAGCCCAGTGTAATGAATGTAGCTCTCTTTGGCCAATAGGGATGGAAATGGGCTAGACCGCCTATTAGGAGCCTTTGGCCTGGCCTATTTAAGGTCTGACATGACCTGACTTGTTTATTATAAATGTCAGGTTAGGACTTTTTGAAAAGTCTATTTAAATAAAAAGGTCAGACTTAAATTTTAAAAAAAAATTGTTAAACCTATCAGGTTGACCTATATATATATATATATATATATATATATATATATATTAAAATTAAAATTAAAATATATAAATCAATCTTTTAAAAAATAAATAAAATAAAATAAGATAAAATCTAAATAGCTTAATCTACTTAAAAGATAAAAATAAAATAGAAGATTTGAAACATTATAATAGATTTGTAAAAAAATAAAAGTATATATATATATATATATATATATATATATTAAAACTAAAAAGATATAAATCAATCTTTTAAAAAGAGAAATAATTTAATATAATATAAAATCTAATTTACTTAAAAAGATAAAATATAAAAAAGATAATTTGTATGTAGGTTTGTAAATTATAAAAAAGCAAAACCTGTTACATTTGTTTTAAAAAGAGAAATAAAATAATATAATATAAAATCTAATCTACTTAAAAAGATAAAATATAAAAAAGATAATTTATGTGTAGGTTTATAAATTATAAAAAAAACAAAAATTGTTATGTTTGTTTTAAAAAGAGAAATAAAATAATATAATATAAAATCTAATCTACTTAAAAAGATAAAATATAAAAAAGTATTAAATATGATCTTAAATTTAAGTATTAAATATGCTACTAGGAATGATAAGATAGATAGATTAGATAAAATTCTAATTCGAATCACAATGAATTAGATCAAAATAATATTATACAACTATGTTATATATTCAGGTTCAATATGATTGTCTCTTACATAATATATTTGTAATGTCATAGGAAAAAAAAAACTATCAAATGATGTTAATAGGTAATGTAAATTCAATCTGTGGGGAGTATAGTTAACACCTGATCTCCTAGCAGTATTAAGGCACAATCACACAAGCCTTGTATTTTGTTGCTTGCTTAAACATCTTACTAGACTACCCTAGGTTTCCTCAATTATCTATCACCGATCATAATAATGGCCCAACATTTATCATCGCAAATTTGACTGCAAGAGAATGTTGCTGGTAATCAAATGGGGGGAAAAACTTTATACACCGGTATAAAGACTAATACACCCATAAATGAATAGTCGATTTCCGTAAATGCCCTGGGTATATACTCAATTTAAAGTATTCATTCGGCATCGCTTTCACACATACACCATACCTTCGTCTTCCTTCTTCGTTGCTGCTGCGATTTGCTTCCGTTCGGTGGTGCAGGTGATACATTGGGGTGAGCTGAGGCACGTTTCGGGTTGTTGACGGTGAGAGGTGGTTCATTGCGGCAACCGGCGTGAGGTTCATCTTCGTTTTGGGTTGTTGTTATGGATTCTACGGATTGGTGAATCTGTGCACTACATTCGGATTGATTAATCCGTAGAAGGGAGGGGGATTGGTAATCCGTAAGTAAGATACAGATTACTCAATCCGTATGAAGCATACAAATCCTGTAATCCGTGAACTTCATACGGATTGAGTAATCCGTATATTACTTACGTAAGGCAATTATGGATTACTCAATCCGTATGAAGTTCACAGATTACAGCATCCGTATGCTTCACACGGATTGAGTAATCCGTATGAAATTCAGAATTGAGGCATTTTAAATTATTAAATTTGTGAAGAAATTAATTGCATTTTGTTGGTTATTTTACATATTTGAGCCCTTAGAAAATTTAATTAGATTAGATTATATAATTAGATATTTTTTATTGATGATAATATTGATTATTGGATCGAAGAAGCATTATATTTGGTTAATTAATTTGGTTATACATTACATGATAGATCCAATTGTGGTGGTTTGTGATTTTTCATTGAATCATGTTTGAAGTAGTTTACTTTGATAATATTTGGTTTGCTTGTAATGTTGGTTTTGGTATTGGTTATGATGGTACCAATTGTTGGTTTTGGTATTGGTTATGATGGTTCCAATTGTTGGTTTTGGTACTGGTCTCGATGATTCCAAATTGAATCCTGATGCACTAAATACAATATCATGTTAATGTGTAGAAAGTCTTACAGTTCTTTGTTATAGGCCATTTAAGGGGCTTTGACATGATGGAGAAGTTCAGTTCTGTTATAGGTCATTTAAGGGGCTTAGAGGACGATGCTAGAGTTAGAGATTTGTTACTTTGTCATTTAATTGTGTATTTTGGTTGTGCCTTATTGTTGTTATGCTATTATACCACTTATGCTTAGCTTTGGTAGTGGTGATCATGATTCCATCACTTAATTAGCTGTGGATTATTACTCTTATGCCATTATACCACTTATGATGTTATGATATTAACCACAGTTTTTTATCAGATTATGGCTAGAACACGAGGAGGACATGAGGCAGTAGGTGGACATGTAGGCACAGGATCTGGTAGAGGGAATAGCGTGAATGAAGAGGCAGCCCCCCCAACATCGTAGGCCTATAGCATCTGCCAGAAGACAAAGGACACGGGTTGATCCTCCGACTCAGGATGGTGGTGTTGAGGAGCAGCGTGTTGAGGCTGATATCCCTGCCATGGAGGGTGGAGGTGATGAAATACAATCTTACCCAAGTACGCTGACCATGTGGCTCTTCGAGTGTGGGAAGGACAGGTAGTTGTTTTAATTTTTATTGAGTAATGTGGTTTGATTGTTTAACTATATGACTGACATTCAAGTCATTTGTTTGCAGGAACGTGGTGAGTTGAAATTGGCGTCGCACGGAAGGAAAGTTGGTAAATTTGGGCTGCCTACACTCGAGATCGAAGGACTGGTTGCTGCTAGCGGCTTAGCCCCGTTGATTTCATGCTCAGTTGAGACCGGTGACAGGGGGTTGCTCTCGGCATTTGTAGAAAGGTGGCACTCCTAGACCAGCAGCTTCCATCTGCCTGTCGGGGAGCTAACGATCACTCTGGATGATGTTGTGTCGCTATTGCATATCCCCATCGAAGGAGATTTGTTATTGCACGAGACTGTTGATGTTGGACAGGGAGTTCGTTTGCTTGTTGACTTGCTTGAGGTAACCCCTGAAGAAGCCGGAGCAGAGATGGAGCATTGCCATGGGGCATACGTGCGCTTGTCTTGGCTGCGAGACATCTATGCTGTGAAATGTCAGCAGATGAGGTGGAGAGTAGCAGCCAGGGCGTACTTGCTTCATCTGGTTGGGTGCACACTCTTTGCCAATAAGAGTGCGACACACATTGGCGTGGTGTTTTTGGAGGCATTCCGCGATCTGGAAGACTCAGGACGATATGCTTGGGGTGCGGCAGCATTGGTTCACATGTATGTTAATCTTAACTATGCATGTCAGCACCACGGTAAACATCTTGCCGGTTATATCACGTTGTTGTAGGTAATGGTTTCTAGTGTTTTCTTACTATAGTATAGGAATAAATTTGTTAAAATTTGTTCATGATATGTAATTAATGTTGTTCATTTTGGTGTAGACTTGGATCTATGAACATTTCCCATCCGTTGGAAATGTCACTACTGACCAGAGTTACCTGGAGACACAACCACGTGCGTGTCGATGGAAGCCTGCCCAGGCATTACCGTGTAGCAGTTATCGTAGGCGCCTAGACAGATTGGTTATGGAGGATGTCTGTTGGACTCCGTATGGCGATCATCGTGCGCATAAAGAGTTCGACATCATTTCCCTATTCTCTGGTCGTATTCAGTGCGGACCACATATTGTCAGGCTTTTACCAGAGAGAGTGGTTAGGCAGTTCGGATATGTGCAACAAATTCCAGATCTTCAGTCAACAGAGTCGCCAACCACAGAGGAGGTCGAAGAGGCATGGATACATTTCGGGGACCACATACTAGTCACTGGTGAATAGGTCACTCATCCGAGTCAGACGGTGGCTGGGTATATGGAGTGGTTTTTCCATGTGTCTCATCCATATATGAGTCCCCCTCAGATTGGTGATCCTGTTAGACACCCTCCGCTTGATCCACATGCTGCATATGAGGCGCCAACACCAGTTCCAGCTTCATCTGAGGACCCTCCTCATGCTTTTGTATGAAACAACTATATCACAATTTGTTTTTATTGTGCTATTAATAACCTTTACTGTTTAAGGACTAATGTTTTGTCTTTTGTTCAGACTATGTGTCAAAGGCTAGCAGAAGGCTTGCAAGAGATGCTAGACCTGCGTATGGTTACTCGTGGTACTTATAATAACCTAGGCTTTTTATAAAAAGGGAATAAAAGAACTAAAAATTTAAACTTATAAAATTCTGTCGCAAAAGCCTTAGTGACGGATTTAGCGACAGAATTAGTGACGGATTTAGCGACGGAGTCTGCGCCAGGAGCGCCACAGGTGCTGGAAGTTGGCGCCAGGAGCGCCACAGATGTTGGAAATTGGTGCCATCAGCGCCAGAGTGGTGCCATCAGCGCGGCATGTCGGTCAGGACCAGTATAAAAGGCCATTTCACGCGATTTTTGGGGAAAAATCACTATTCGTCTTCTTCCTCTGACCCAGGCAACCATGGATGAGCTTAGGAGCTCCATAACTTCATCACACCTCACCTAAACACCTCCTAATCACCAATAAACATGATTAGAACCCTGTATGAGCTAAATTCCAGCCTAAAATTTGAGAGAAACCCCATTTTTCCTGAGAAACTACAAAGAGCTGAGTTCTGAGGGGAGAAGAAGGCGATTCTTGGATGCTAGAGCAGGGAAAAGGGATTCTCCGGCCTTCTTCAACAGATTTGAGGTAAGAAACTCAAGCTTTCACCGTTTATTTGTGATTTGGGTAATGGGGTGAATAGTAACCCATCTGTGATAGGGCTGGAACTAGGCTTAGGTTCTTTAGAAAAGTATGATCAGGAGGTTGTCTTGAGGAATATGGGATCTTGAAACTAGATTTGTGATGAAGTTTGAGTTTGGCTCTGGAAAGGAAGAAGTGTGTGTGAATGAGAGGTACTATGGCCTGTATTAACTTAAGTACCTTTACAAAAGTTATTCATAAGGCCAAATGAACAGTGAAAACGTGTTGATATACTTGCTTTGGCTGAGTTGGACAATGTGTGATCCTTGGTATTGATAAAGCTTTGAATTAAGCTGTACAGAGTTTAAAGAGACTCTGAGGCCTTAGTTACACTGAGGCAGACCATTGAGGGTCGATGAATGGCCTAGTAAAAGTTGGGCTAAGATAAACCTTAAGTTAGAAGACATGAACTGATTACGAAAGGAAGGATGTTTCCTTCCATATAAACGGTTGCATACCGTATCTGATTGTCTATTTCATGCCTATTGTAGGGCGTGAGGCGCACAACACCGGTAGAGATCACCACGAGACTAGGAGAGCTGATTCTGAGCTGAGATCAGGTAAGCTCAGTGTTCTTGGGGAATATTTCCCCTGCTTGTGTTCACTACACCCTGAATGGGTGATTGTTGATGAGATTGAGTGATGTATTATGCATGTTGATGTTGTATAATGTTGTATGCTGATGTATCCATCAAATATTTGTGAAATATCTTGATAGCTTATTGGAAACTGAATGCTGGCTAAGCCCTGAGATAGGGTGTGATGGTATTGATTACATTAGCATAATGTATGCTTGTATTGATTACACTGTGATAGTGTATGTGTGTTGATTGCCATGTGATTGTATGAAATCTACTAGCCAGTAGACTGAGGAACTATGGACCCCTTCGGGAATGTTCCCACTCGGTGGATGATCTCCTTTGGGTAAATCCATAGGCGTCCATGTGAGTCCTGAGTAGATGTACCCACTCGGTGGATGATCCTATTTAGGCATAGATTGAGTGAGTCCTGAGTAGATGTACCCACTCGGTGGATGATCCTATTCAGGAATCTCAGATGGAAGTCCTGAGAGAATGTACCCACTCGGTGGATGATCTTTCTCAGGCACTGTGTATTGTTGGCTTATTCTTATTGTGTGGTGGCTATGTGCATACAGATTGTTCTTGTGGGCCGTGAAGGCTAATTGTATGATGAGGTTTTATATGATCTGATTTCTGTTATACTATATTTTATATATATATATATATATATATATATATATATATATAATTGTGTGCTGGAGAGTGAACCAGGGGGAGGGAAACCTCTGAGAACCCTGAGTTTACTGGGATATTTATCTCACCCCTGTTTGGGGCTCATGTTGCAGGAACTGAGACAGAAGCCCTTGAGAAATCCCAAGGCAAGAGGCCTGAGCTGGGATAGTGTGAAGACAACCCTAAGTCTAGATGACTGAGCTTGTTAGCTCGCATTTTGTTCCTTTTGTTTGTATTTTGGAATCCTAGGGGATAACTGTATAGTTTTGAGAAAAATGTACTGTGTAAATGCCAGATATTCACCATATATATATATATATAAAGTGTAATTCCATTGAATTCAAGCTTCCTTTATTATCCATTTCCATGCTTGCTGCGACACTCTGATATTATAATAATGATAATACGTCGGGTGCACACGGGGTGTTACAGTACTGATGCCTATGCCGCTACTGAGCGCCTACTACGTATGGCACGTTCTGTGACCGAAGAAGGATGTGTGTATTCGAAGCAAAGACGGACGAGGCAGAGGCACGAGTAGTGATGTTGCTGGACACATTTTATTTCATTGTATTTAGGCAGAATATGACTTCGATGTGGTCACATCACATTTTGTTTTGTTACTCGTAATTGATGTATTTATTTAGGCAGCATATGACTTTGATGTGGTCACAAGACATTTTGTTTTGTTACTCGTACTTGATTGAAACAACATTCTTGTAGTTATGTCTTTTTTACGTAGTATCTATTTTCACCTAACAGGTTAATCCATCAACATCATTTTTCTTCTTAAATTTTTTTCAATAAATTAAGTCATACGGATCAGACAATCCGTATGAGTCATACGGATCAGGCAATCCGTATGAGTCATACGGATCAGGCAATCCGTGTGATTCATACGGATCAGACAATTTGTATGAATCACACGGATTGCCTGATCCGTAAACCTGCAACGCATTGGTTTCTCTGTCCAGTTCATACCTACATAAAAATATATTGACTTTGAACAATACGCTTATCGACAAACAAAATCTAAATATAACCGAACATGGTTTTCATGATTAAACATGTCATTCAACAACATATCATAGCTAATAACACTGTCCACACTAATCTCCTAAGTTAACATCTTCAGTACGCACACGCTTGAGCTGACTATATGCATGCATTCTGTCTTGGTAAGGAAGTAACCATTGCTTTGCAACATTGTAACAATATGATGACCATAACATCGCAGGTGGCGGAATAGGACATGAAGGTGTCAATACAACCTGCAACAAGTATTAACATTAGAGTTGGTTATCATTTGTGGCAAAACTAGGCAAAAAATAGTATTGACATTAAAATACCTGAACAAAATGGTTACCGAAGACATGACCAATACATAAACTGCGATGAGGAAAAGCATCTGTAGGCGGTTGACTTCTCAATGGGAAAAACGTCATACTTTGTTGGAGAGACAGAGAAACGAGAACGATGTTATACCTTGACGCAATGACGTATCCCAAATCGGTAATATTCATCCACTTATCAGTGGTTACCTGTCATTAACAAAGAACAGTTGTTCATCGAAGTCAAATAAATAGGCATTAAAATTACCGACATAAGAAGATTGTAGTTACCATTGACAACCTATCAACAAGTAGGGACCGTTTCAATTGCTGAAATCTATCAAATCCACCAAACAAAGCTATATATTCATCAGACCATTATGCAAGTTCTTTGAGCAAATTATTGCGTACCAAAGACCAAGATTCTTCACCGTATCCTACCAAGGCAGCAATTACACGAAATCCACAATTACCATCAGCTTTAACATCAGTGATGTCTATAATAAAAGTGTGCATAGATGTATCAAATTGGTCCAGCATATGCAATTTCCTCGTTGTATCCCTGTCATACTCGGAAGATGAACCAAACGGTTTTGGTGTGGGACAACTATTTTGCACAGAATGTAAGGAATCGACATACTCCCAGTAAGATGGTGTTAGATTCAAGCTCATGAAGAAACAAGAAGACTATATATGTTTTGATATTTGATTTATGCCCAATCATTTGTTGATGGCATTTGTAATTGTTATTTGGTTTAAACTTGGTTCATTGAAGGTAAAACCTAATAATCCTTTGCAGCTACTAAAATAATCAAACAAACATGCATTCATACTTAGGATTAGAAGCATAAAAGTATATGCATTTGATTAGAAGTACATTGATGAGTTTAAACCTTGCATAAAATGTTTTATGACTGAAATAATCGATTACATAGGCAATATAATCGATTACTTAAGCCTTCTGCATAATCCTGTTCAGTCTGAGAAGGATTTTAATCGATTACCAAATAATCGTAATCGATTAAATGTGCTAGAGAGAAAAATGCACTCTACTGTGATAATCGATTAAAAGGAATTATAATCGATTACCTCTGCTTGTGATTTTCACTGGTGTTCTGGAATAATCGATTACCAGTTGATATAATCGATTACTTTGTTCGTGCAAGTTTTCTAGAATGGTTATGAACACTTTAATCGATTAAATAGTCGAATTAATCGATTACTTGGTTTAAAATAATCGATTACTTTAGCGAAATAATCGATTACAGTCTGTTAAATCTATTTTTTTATAAATAGACATGCATTGACTCTGAATTAGAGAGACTGATTTCGAGAGCCTTCATTTCATACTAGTGTATTAACATTCTCTGAGTGCTCCAAAGCTTTAAAAAGAGTCTTTTGAGTTGTGGTGTTCATATGGGTGAGAATCATGAAGCTTGAATGAAAGAAGAAAGTGTTTAGTGATCATTCATGCATTAAGTTGTATCAAGATCATTCAAAAAGGCATTGCATGCATCACCACAGGTTATAAATTTCGTGTTAAATTCTTTATGCTGCAAAGGAATATAAGGTGATATCCTTCTTGAACCCAAGTATTATTCTTTGTGAAGTTTCTTTTGAATTTTACAGCTTGTGTTGAATTTTTCCATGTAACAGTTTGTGTTTCTTTAAAGCATTACTAGATAGGGTTTCTAGTGGGTAGAATTGAGTAGTGTTCTCAGGTTCTAGGTCTTTTGATAAGTCTAGGGTGTAGACTTAGAATTTTGCCTAGGGTGGGTAGAAGAGACTTGTTTGATTGCTTGTAAAGAATTGAAATCTGTTAGTGGAACTCTAATCTGGTTTAGATTAGAAGAGAAACTGGATGTAGCCTCAAGTGGTTAGAGGTGAACCAGTATAAATTTGTGTGTATTTGTGTTTTGAGTTACATTACATTCAATTGCTTGTGATATTATTTTGTGTATCAACTCAAACTTTGTTTCAGCACATGAGTTAAGTGATTGGAAAAGAAAATTTGCTTATTAAAGTTGTTTTGATGTAAGATACGATCCATAGTATTTCTTCCGCTGAGTTTGATTTTCAAGAAAAGTTTAAAAAGTGTTAAAAACCAATTCACCCCCCCCCCTCTTGGTTTATTAGATTAGGTGTTCATTGTATTTTCATATGGATCCCGCTTGATTGACCTGGCGTGTTGCGAAACAGGTTTCTTTTGGGCACCTTTGGTTTTCACCTTTTCAGGAGGAGGACACATTGAATTTTGTCAGGAAATGCAATCTGCCTAAGTTTTGTCTTTATAGTTACCTTCCCACAAATGTCAACCTTGGCAAAGCGCTTAGATATGACTTCAATCTCTTCAGTTATGTCGATCTGACACTCATCTAAACCTTGATCTTCAAAACTTAACCTCCACCAAAAAATATCAACAGCATCAATAGGTATGCTCCCATTAACATACTTACTTAACTCACATGCACAAGGCAAACCATGCGATGTTCTCAAAAGACATCCACAACGAGAAGGGTTTTTGCCTGCATAATTGACTCGCTCATATTCTACAGCTATTTGGTTTAATGCATACTTGGACACCATGCCAATTAGACTTTTGTAGAGCGTTACTTTAAACACATGACCCACCACATTTATGCTTCTCTCCAAAGATGCCCTAATGTCAGTATGTTGCAAGGTCAACATGTTGTGCATTGCATCCCATACACTACAAAAATCACCAAGACTATTCTGCATTAGTCTCTTCAATGTCCAATGAGCAGACTCGACCCTGCTGTCAAATTTAAAAAGTCAACAAGTATCCCCCACAGCAACCATATGTCAGCAACAAGCTAACAAAAGTTAAAGATTTTCTAACCTGTTAGTCGTTGTGTTGCCCAAATGCATGACTTGTTTTGTCCATGCTGACACAAATTTTCTTTGTGTGGATTCAACCATGTCTCTTTCACGTAATCAACAAATGCTGGCCATGGCGAACATGCAACTTCAAACTTTCTAACACAATCAGCATATTGATTCTCTTTAGCACAGTCCACAACACTCCCCCAAGCATCCATCACATAGTCCCATGCGTTACTCTGTCGAATAAAAGTTTTACATTTTGCCTTTACATTTTTGTCAATGTGGAACCGACACAGTAAATTGGTACACATAGGGAACACAGTTGTAACTGCACTCATCAATGCTAAATCTCTATCAGTCACAATCACCCTTGGCAAAAGTTCACTTTTAATAAATATGCCTCTAAAACGTTCTAGGGCCCAAACAACATTATCTATCCGTTCAGCTTCCAACAAAGCAAATGCAGCTGAGAACGTCATCCCAGTAGGAATGACACCAACCATGTCAAGTAACGGAAGTCTGTACCTGTTTGTTTTGTATGTGCTGTCTATGACGAAAACAACATGATATACATTGCACAACTTCACTGCATCCGGATGTGTCCAAAATAGGTCACGTATGACATTTTCGTCCTTCACTCTATGCCAATGAATATACATGTCACGTTTAAGAAGCTTCATTAATTGTTTCAATTCAGTAATACCTTCTCTGATACGTGTACGATATGCATATCTTGCATTCATTACTTACTTCAAAGATGTACAATTATTGGGATTGTGCTCTTTCAAAGTTAGGAGAATATTCTTAGGTTTCACCATCGCCTTTGTCATATCATGCACAACAATCTTCTCATCCTCTGTCAATCGACCTGCATATGGGTGTCCACATAATGACTTTGCCAAAGCATGATTATGTGTACCACATAATAATTTCACCTTCCACCTTTCACCTCCCGGTACTGGTTTGGCTTGCAACTTAAATGAACAACCACATTTTTTAGCACTAGTCACTGTAGGCACCATGTTTTTGTTGAGCGCTCTATACTTTCCACTCCTTTCACAACCAATTAAAACAAATGATGTTCTTCCCTTCTTTCTAGTAAACATGTCTGACCTCATTATCACAGCTACAAAACCATTCTCATATGCAACATTTCTAGCCCATTTTAATACATCCTCACGGGAAGGGAACACCTACAAAAATCGATAACAAATGTTTATCTTCCATAACATATGTATTTAAAAACTTTAGCCAATTTACAAATAATATAAATACCTGACAAGTACTGAAGGCTGCAGAACAATCAACTTTTTCAAATGCACTAGGTTCATCTCCGATATCTTTATTCATGTGAATTTCTTCAGACATAATACAGTCATACATCCAGTCATCGTTGTCCATCTTACCAAATTACAATAAATTTAAATAAGTGACAAAAGAAACACATTATAACAGTTAAAAAAAATTAACATCACATTATCAAACAAATCCTATCCAATTTTAATTACCATCACTATTACAAAATAAAACAATATCAAATTATTTTATGTAAATGGACAAATCGAATTTTTAATAACACAAGCTATCCATGTAATGCATTCCCATAAATTAAAACATGTATTTTCACCGACTTCTTTTATTAATAATTAAAATCAATTTTAACCAATTAAAGTCATTTTTAAATAGTTTTTGTTATTTATTGAAGGTTTATGGATCTACTGATTCGTACGATTCATACGGATCAATCAATCCGTATGAGTCTTACAGATCAGTAGATCCGTATGAGTATTACGGATCTACTGATCCGTAAGATTCATACGGATCAACAATATGCATGTACGGATTGGTTAATCCGTATATTCCATACGGATTATCTAATCTGTAAATTCACAAATCTCAGCTTACCTTCACACACCACTGCACCACCACCGTTTGCGACTCCGACCAACCCAACAACGGCAAGCCAAACACCACCGGCCAAAACGAAACACCTACTAACGACAATGCACTCAACCACTACCAAAATGAAAAGCTTTGATGATCAAAAATGGAAAACGCATATCGTGCGGCAGGTACAGTCCTCAGCCTATATTACAAATAAAGGAGGGCAATTTCGGTATTTTAAAAAAATTCTGGGTGTATTAGTCTTTATACTGGTGTATAAAGTTTTTCCCTCAAATGGGTGTCTACATATTGCTTGAAAATCTTATCTTGGTCAAAACCCACAAAAAAAATAATTATATCGGTCCATAAAATATAGCACAGGAAAAAAAAAGGATCATTATTGCTAGTATTATTTTACAATCTCTGAATGAAAAAAACAACAACTCTGAACAAATGTTATTGTTGTTGTTATTATTACTTTGCAACAAATTTTAATTCCAGTGTGATCAAAAGCTAGCTTGGGTTCTGGTCATTGGATAAAGTCAACTAGGGTACATGCATGAATATGCTAAGTTAGTGATAAGAAATTACTGTTATCATGAATGCAAAGAGACAAACAACAATGATTTCTCCCTTGTTTCACCTAGAAAACTGAGTTCTCTCTACTTTTTCACTTTCCTATTCAGTGAAATTCATTTTCATTTACATTTAGTTACCATAGCTAGGAATTTAGGTAATGTAGTACTGACAATATATTTTCGATTACGCTTTCAATTTGCAATAATTAAGATTTCAAAGGCTTTTGATATCATATCTATGGTCTTCTTCTTTTTCTTGCTTTTCCCTTTTTCTCTTGACATGGTTGGCAGCCAAAATCATCTAAGTAGATCTTGTACTTGATCTTTTAACTAACACGTAATTCATGTGGTATCTATGGTATCACAGGTCACAGGTCTCCTCACACACACACTGGAGCACTCACACAAAACACACAATTTTACTGGAGAAGAAAACTCCCGTTCTATTGATAATAGTCTGCCAAGCCACACAGACTTCTTTACATAATATGCTATTTATAAGCAATAGAAATTAAACTTAAACCTACACAATTCAAATTTTAAATTGAAACAAAATCTCTTCCCATATCTTTCCACAATATCTCTCTCCATATCTTATCTTTTCCCATATCTTTTCACTCATATCTTTGCACATATCTTTCCACATAATTCTCTCTTTTATTTTAAATTTAAACTTCGTAAACAATATTTATTTTAAATTTTATTCCAACAAAATCCCCCCATAAACTTTAAAAACTTCTTCCATCTTTCATTCCCAACATCTTCTTAAAATTCTCCAGCAGCAGCGTCGGTAATGGCTTTGTGAATATATCTCCGACTTGTTCTTGGCTCGCTACATAACTTAACTCCACCTTCTTTTCTTTTACTTGATCTCGAATGAAGTGGAATCTAACGTCAATATGCTTGCTTCTTTCGTGATTAACCGGGTTCTTTGCTAACTCGATTGCTGACTTGTCATCAACCCTGATCTCGGTTGCACCAACCTGAACTTGCTCCAGCTTTTCCAACAAATTCCTCAACCAGACTGCATGGCAGACACACCAGGATGCCGCAACGTACTCGGCTTCACATGTTGATAGAGTCACAATTGGTTCTTCTTTGACATCCAGGCAAAAGCCGTGTTTTCCATGAAGAATACATAGTCAGCCGTGCTCTTCCTATCATCCACGTCTCCACACCAATCACTGTCTGAGTAGCCCTTTAACTTGTAATTTTCCGACTTCGAATAGAGAAGTCCTTGTGAGATCGTCCCTTGAATGTACCTTAGAATCCTTTTAGCCGCTTTCCAATGAGAGTAACTCGGCTCTTCCATAAACCGGCTTATAATTCCAACACTTAAACACAAATCCGGCCTCGTACATGTTAAGTATCTTAAGCATCCCACCAAACTTCTATAGTTTCTCGGATCAACACGTTCTCCTCCATCATATTTTGAAAGTTTTGAACTAGGTTCCATAAGTGTTGAAACCAGATTACAATCTGCCATCTTAAACATTTTCAGTATTCCCTTCGCATAAGTCTCCTGAGAGACAAAAATTCCAACTTCGTTCTGTCTGACTTCCAAACCAAGAAAATATCTCATCAAGCCAAGATCCGTCATCTCAAATTCTTTTGACATCTTCTTCTTGAACTCTTGTGCCATTTCTTCACTGTTACCCATGAAAATCAGGTCGTCAACATATAAAGCTACAAGCAATAAATCATCACCCCTTTTCTTAACATATAGGGCATGCTCATAGGGACACTGTTCAAAACCATCCTCCTTGAAATATGCATCAATGCGGGTATTCCAGGCTCTTGGTGCCTGTTTCAGTCCGTACAAAGCTTTCTTCAATCTTAACACTTTCTTTTCTTCTCCGCCCTTCAAGTATCCCGGAGGTTGTTCAAGATACACCTCTTCTTCAAGTACACCATTCAGAAATGCCGACTTGACATCCATTTGGTAAATCGGCCACCCAAACTAAGCTGCTTGCGAGATCAACAATCTGATTGTCTTCATTCTAGCAACAGGTGCGAACACCTCATCATAGTCTATTCCTGCCTTTTGCGCATATCCCTTAGCTACCAGCCGGGCTTTATATCTCTCTATCTCTTCATTGTTGATTTGGAAGATTGCTGAACTAAGGGGGAGCTTTTTGAAGATTAAAGACTTGGAAAAGTTTTGGCTTTCAACATGCTTGAAGGCTTGAAGGCTTAGAGATCAAAATAGTGATTCAATGTAAAAGGAAAAGAAGCCTTCTGATGATCCAAGTTCCAATATGCATACCATTGATAATCATTCATGCATTACATCATAAAAGCTTAAGTAATTGATTTGGAACTTAAAAAATAAGTAAAGCTTTTTGAAAAAAATAGTTCCAAGTGTGTTTAATCGATTACCATACTTAGATAATCGATTACATTGTTCTTCAGGATTTCTGGAAATGAGTTAGAACAAATTAATCGATTATAGCATCATTTTAATCGATTATTTCACTATTGCATTCATGCAGTTTTTAAAGAGTGACTGGTTTAATCGATTACCATTTACTTGTAATCGATTACTAAGCTATTTTGAAAATTAACATCACTCTGTCTTAATCGATTACACATCGGGATAATCGATTAAATATATCATTGTTGTAACCCAGAACTTATTTAGAACACTTTAATCGATTACGGGAGCGTATGTAATCGATTACATTTGCTAATTAATCGATTACTGGAGCCGAATTAATCGATTATTTCTGTTACCGTTGTTTTATATAAATAGAACCTTGCCTTTTGTGAAACAGAACTCGATACAGAAATCAATTTTTGAGCACTAAACATTCTGAGAGCTTTGTAACAAGTGATAAAGGCATTCTTTGTGGTTCTAAGGTTCTTGCTTCCATCCAAACCATTATGGGTCACTAAGTTTTGTGAAGCAAGTTAAATCTTTTCAAAGTCTAAGGAAAGGGCATTGATTCTGCATGTTATAATTCATTCAACCTGGTATATTCTTCACTTTGCATATGATTCTTGGATCATCAGGTGAATTCTTTCCTTACTCTTTGATGGTGTAAATTCTCTGTTTGAAATTCTGTGTAATTGTTCCATTCTATTTTGTTTTTCTTGCAAGTGTAGAGATAGTGTTTCTCTAAGGACAGCTGAGTAGTGTTCTCAGTGTGGGTGTTGGTCTCTAAGAGTTGTTGCGCGATTTATGCGAATATGTTTACGGCAAGTGCACCGATCGTTTAACAAGTAATAAAGTGTAAGTAAAGTATCGTCTCCACAGGGATTGGGTAATTTTTAGCAATAATTATAAAGATTATGATTGAACAAGAACAGAAAAATATGCAAAAGTTGTTGAATGATTGTATTGATAAAAAGAAAAAAAAAATCAAATAAAACAATAAATTTAAGTTGAAAGATTGCCAATGAGAAATAATTGTGGTCAGGCACAATCCCTTATAAGTATTACCTCCTTCAATTGACTGATTATTTTATCTTGAAGTTTACATAAGATCAATCTCTCTTATATTCGTAAATCCTAGAACTACTAGAGTCATAACCAGCGATTCAACCCATTAATTCGATCGAGAACCCTAACCTTCTAGCGATTCTGTCAAACTAAGAATTCAGAGAACAAATCTTATGGGTTCGTGTTATGTTTACTCGGAGAATAAGTCTTTTCTATTTTAGTTAATCCCTAATGTCTTAGTTAATTAACCCTTTAAACTGAGTTTGTAACCTAATGTCTTAGCGAAACTAATCAGTTCAAGCAATCAAAGAACATATTATAACCTCCGCACTCATGCATCCCTATGTCTAGGTGAAGAGCAAGTGTTAATCTTAACAGGTCCGATGTTATAATTCCAACGTGTCCATTGCGAAGTATAACTCTCAATACTCATTCAGAGTGATCAATTCTAAACAAGATTATAATTAAGCACAGAAAAGAATTAAAATAAACAAAACATATGCATTTAATACCAGTCAATTTACAGAAGGAAACTCATACGTTCATGGCCTTTCCACAATAAGATGATTAGCTAGCCATAGGCTTCAAGAACACCAAAGCAATTGGATGAAACATGATTATGCAGAACTTTGACTCCAAATCTTGATTCCTAGGGTTTGCTCTTACTAAAACTCTCTATTCTGTGTGTAATTCTATCCCCGTGTGTCTCTCTATGCCCCCTCCCTTTTTTTTATTAATCCAGAAACTCTCCTATATATCGAGTATTTTAATTACAGTAACAAAGCAAAACTTTCTTCCTAATTTCGAAACATATATCTTCTTAATTCAGGAAAGAAAATCATAACCACGCGACTCGCGCGCGATACCACGCGAGTCGCGTGGATTGGCAGAAAGGATTGGCGCGTGTCGCGTGGAACCTGAAGTGCTTCGCGTGAAAGGTCAGTGAAGAATTGCTTATTTCTTTGAGTACGGACGCGACCCGCGTGGATTACCAAGTGTGTCGCGTGGAATGTCAGAGCTGAAATGGCTTAAACCTGGAAGTTCTCACGCGACTCACTTGAATAATGGCGCGACATGCGTGATCTTCTCTGGTCTTCCAAGTGGATCGCGTGAATTGTGGCGCGACCCGCGTGATGCTCCAGATCTTGTTTCCTTTGTTATTTGCCTGTAAATCCCTCTTTTTGACCTGCAAACACTTAAATGGTATTAAAATGCCTTATGTAATACAAAATACTAAATATGACTAATTCTAGAGTTATTTTCTAACTATTCAATACAAATATGACCTAAAACTAAGCTATAATTAAGATGTGTTTGCAACACATCAAGAGTCTAATAGGTTTTTAGACTTCTGAACTTTATCTAGGGTTGATAAAGAGAGGCTTGTAATTGTTGCTTGTAAGGATATTTTGATATAGTGGAACTCTACTCTAGTGTTGAGTAGAAGAAACTGGATGTAGCCTCATAGGTTTTGAGGTGAACCAGTATAAATCTTGTGCTCTCTCATTTACTGCATATTGGTTAATTCTTGTTGAGATTACTGAAGTTTTATTTGTTTGTTGAGGCATTACAAGTCTTGGATTGAGTTTGAATAAAGTTTCTTGATTGATTTGTGATAAAGATCCAAAGGGCAATTGTACTCTGATTTTTTATTAAGAAAGAAATTTTTTTTTAAGATTACCAAGGCTAACCAATTCACCCCCTTCTTGGTTAAGTGTGAAGTGTTCCCTTATTTTTTCAATTGGCATCAAGAGCTAGGTCTTGTAAGATATTCAAGATCATTTTTTCAAAATGAATACTTCACAAATAACCTTCAAGGAAGGTGCATCTCTAAACAGACCACCTTTGTTTGAGGGAGAAAATTTCAGTTTTTAGAAAAATAGAATGAAGATCTTTATTCAATCTAATGATCCAGGAGCATGGAATGCCATTGAAAAGGGTCCTAGAGTGCCCATCAAGGTTGTAGATAATAACATGACTCCCAAAGATTGGGATGAGATGAATGATGATGAAAAAAGAATTGTTCAGTATGATTTTAAGGCAAAGAACATGATAACCTCTGCTCTATCTTCTGATGAATTTTTCAGAACAGTAAGATGTACAAGTGCCAAGGAAATGTGGGAGATGCTAGAGATTACCCATGAGGGGACAGAAGAAGTAAGAAGTTCAAGAAAGCACTCCTTGATACATGAATACGAAATGTTCAAGATGAATCAGAATGAGAGTATTTCCCAGCTTCAAACAAGGTTCACTCACATTGTGAATCACCTTTTGGGACTTGGCAAAACATTTGATGCTGAAGAACTCAACATCAAGATTCTGAAATGCCTCACTAGAGCTTGGCAACCCAAAGTAACAGCCATCAAGGAATCAAAGGACCTTTCGAAAATGACCATGGCTACACTATTTGGTAAGTTGCTTGAATATGAGCTTGAACTGTCTCAACTAACTTCTGGTGAAGATGCAGAAAGGAAAAGCAAAGGAATAGCACTAAAATCTGCAGCACCTAAAGTGGAGAAAGATGAAAACTCTAGTGATGAAGAGGAAGATGAAAGCATGAACTTGATTGTAAAGAAGTTCAGCAAATTTTTGAAGAAGAACAAGGGCAGAAAGTTTACAAGAAACAACAAGAACAATTCTACCAACAACAGCACAAGCAACTTCAAGAAGGTGGACAACAACTATACATGCTTTGAATGCGGCAAACCTGGTCACATTAAATCAGAATGCTCCATTTACTTGAAGAAACAGCAACAAGACAGCAAAGGCAAGAAGGAAGCTAAGCCTAGAAGAGCATACATTGCATGGGAAGACAATGAATCTTCAACCTCTGAATCTTCTGCTGATATGGAAGAAGCCAACATGTGCCTCACATCAATTGTAGATGAAGAAAATGATGATTTGCTGGATGAAGATGTTGAGGTACATTCTGAACTTGATCAAGCTATCCATGCCTTTCAAGAGATGTATGAGGAAGCCCAAAAATTTGCAAAATCCAACAATAGGCTTAGAGGAAATCTAAAATGGCATGTTGAGAAAATTACAGAGTTACAAAAAGAGATTTGCAACTTGAAAGAAGAAAATGAAAAACTTGTTTCAAGTTACAAATTGAATGGTTGTGTGTGTGCCTCTTCCTCTAGCAATGTTGATAAGTACAATTTGCTGCAAAAGGATTTTAATGAATATAAAAAGAGTCAAGGTGAAAAACACATGTTACTAATGGCTGAAAACAGTGATTTGACTGATCTCTTGAGGAAGTTTTATAAAGGAAAATGTAACTTGGTTGAAATGCTAGATGTGCAAAGATATGCTGGTGATACTTCTGGATTGGGGTACAAACATGGTTCAAAATCTAAAGGTAAAACAGTTTTTGTACCTCCAAAACAGAAGAATCAAAAGTGGAAAAGAAACTCAAGAGTAACTCAAAACTCTGTTTTTAAGAAAAATCTCAAATCTGTCACTTGTAACTATTGTATGGAAAAGGGGCACACATCATTCAAATGCTATGTTAGAAGATTCTATGTGCCCAATGGTGATTGCATTTGGGTTCCCAAAAGAAAAAGGAATGCTAACCCCTATGGACCCAACTTAAATTGGGTACCTATTTCTTTGAAGTAATTTGTTTCTTTTGTAGATGTGTCTTAAAGCAAGTTCTTCTCTATGGTATCTTGATAGTGGATGTTCAAGACACATGACTGGTGACATGTCCTTGTTAAAGAACTTAGTTTTTAAAGATGGGGGCTTTGTCACTTATGGAGATAACAACAAAGGAAAGATTATGGGTGAGGGAAGCATTGGTGATAGCTTGCATACCAGAATCAGCAATGTACTTTATGTGGAAGGCTTGAAGCACAACTTGCTTAGCATTAGCCAATTATGTGACAAAGGCTACAAGATTTCCTTCAATCAAGATTGCTACTTAATTTGTGATGGTAAGAGTGATGAGGTAATTCATATTGGTAAAAGAAAAGGCAATGTTTACTTGCTTTCTATTGACCATGCTTTGTTTCACAAAACCACATGCTTGTTAAGTAAAATAGATGAAACTTGGCTGTGGCATAGGAGAGCTAGTCATATTAATATGCATCATATAAACAAGCTCATTAAGAAGGACTTAGTTATTGGCTTGCCAAAACTCAGATTTGAGAAGGACAAATTGTGTGATGCATGTCAAAAGGGGAAACAAACAAAAATATCCTTTCAAAGCAAAAACATTGTTTCCACCTCTAGACCTCTTGAATTGTTACACATGGATTTATTTGGTCCTTCAAGAACTATGAGTTTGGGGGGCAATTACTATGGACTAGTTATTGTTGATGATTTCTCTAGATTCACCTGGACTTTGTTTTTGAAATCCAAAAGTGATGCTTTCCATTCATTTCGAAAATTAGCCAAACTTGTTCAAAATGAAAAGGGATATAAAATTGTTTCAATTAGAAGTGATCATGGTGGTGAGTTCCAAAATGAAGATTTTGAAAAATTCTGTGAAGAACATGGCATTAACCACAATTTTTCTGCTCCAAGAACACCTCAACAAAATGGTGTTGTGGAGAGGAAAAATAGATCACTTGAAGAAGGTGCTAGGACACTTCTAAATGAAACAAATTTACCCAAATATTTTTGGGCTGATGCTGTCAACACTGTTTGTTATACTCTAAATAGACTTCTCATAAGACCTATTTTGAAGAAAACCCCTTATGAGTTGTATAAAGGTAGAAAGCCCAATGTTTCTCACTTAAGAACCGTTGGCTGTAAATGCTTTGTGTTAAATAATGGAAAAGAATCACTTGGGAAGTTTGATGCAAAGGCTGATGAAGCCATCTTCCTAGGATATTCACTACAAAGTAAGGCATATAGAGTTTTCAATAAAAGAACCATGTGCATTGAGGAATCTGTCCATGTAATCTGTGATGAATCTAACCCCTCAAAAGAAGAAAAAGATTGTGATGATGATGCAGGACAAATAGAGCAAAATATTGAGCTTGAGAAGATGTCTATCAATGAGAAAAATGAATCAAATGCTGAAGAAGGACCATCAACACAAAAACAATTGCCTAAAGAGTGGAGAACCACAAGAGATCTTTCACTAGATAACATCATTGGTGAAGTATCAAAGGGAGTCTCTACTAGATCCTCACTTAGAAACTTATGTTGTGATATGGCCTTTGTTTCTCAAATTGAACCAAAAGATATCAATGATGCCTTGCAAGATGAACATTGGATGCATGCCATGCATGAAGAGTTAAACCAATTTAAAAGAAATGAAGTTTGGGAACTTGTTCCTAGACCTTCATCCATTAAGCCTATTGGTACAAAATGGGTTTTTAGAAACAAGCTGGATGAAAGTGGAATTATAGTCCGAAATAAAGCAAGATTGGTTGCAAAAGGTTACAACCAAGAAGAAGGTATTGACTATGAGGAAACTTATGCTCCAGTTGCAAGATTAGAAGCTATTAGGCTGCTACTTGCTTATGCATGCATTATGGATTTCAAACTTTTTCAAATGGATGTAAAAAGTGCATTTTTAAATGGCTACATAGAGGAGGACATTTATGTTGAACAACCTCCTGGATTTTCTGACTTTCAGCATCCTAATCATGTTTTCAAACTTAAGAAAGCCCTGTATGGTCTAAAACAAGCACCAAGATCATGGTATGAAAGGTTGAGTAAGTTTCTACTTGATCAATCTTTTGTAAGGGGCAATGTTGATAAAACCTTGTTCATCAAAAGGCAAAAGAATGATATTTTACTGGTTCAAATCTATGCTGATGATATTATTTTTGGTTCAACTAATCAGAAACTTTGTAAAGAATTTTCTGCAGTTATGCAACAAGAGTTTGAGATGTCTATGATGGGGGAGTTAACATTCTTCCTAGGATTACAAGTCTTGGACTGAGTTTGAATAAAGTTTCTTGATTGATTTGTGACAAAGATCCAAAGGGCAATTGTACTCTGATTTTTGATTAAGAAAGAAATTTTTTTTTTAAGATTACCAAGGCTAACCAATTCACCCCCCCCTCTTGGTTAAGTGTGAAGTGTTCCCTTATTTTTTCATCCATCAGCATTCATTTTCTTCTTATAAACGCATTTAACTCTAATGGGTTGACTTCCTTTTGGCAACTCGGCCAGCTCCCAAGTATCATTCCGTTCAATAGCCTTGATCTCTTCATCCATGGCGCTTTGCCATTTCTCATCTCGAATTGCTTCTTCAAATCTTATTTCTTCAGAACCTGTCAACAAACAAACAAGATAGGCTTCGCTAGTTGAATCATACAAATCCTGCAAACTCCTCATCCGGGGTTGTCTCATCTCGTCTTCATCAGCTATCTCATGCCTTGTCGGGATCCAACTTGGTGATCTGCCTTCCTTCTCATCTTGAATAACCATCTTTCCGGGATCTGATTTGATCTCAGATGGAATACTCCAATTCCATTCATCATCTTCATTTACTTTAATATCTCGGCTTATCATTACTGTCTTGGTGCCGGGATCTAACATCTTGTATCCCTTTGTCTTCTCGTCATATCCAATGAAGATAAACTTCATGCTCTTGTCTTCTAACTTGATTCTTTGCTGATTAGGAACGTGTGCATAGGCCACACTCCCGAAGACTCTGAAATGGTCCACTGATGGCTTTTGACGCGTCCATAATTCCTGTGGGGTCTTTCCATTCAGATTGGAAAGCGAACAGCGATTTTGTACATATACAGCACACAGAACAGCCTCCCCCCAAAACTCCTTAGGCATACTCTTCGTTTTCAACATTGACCTCACCATGTCAAGGATGGTTCGATTTTTCCTCTCAGCTACTCTATTTTGTTGTGGTGAGTATTGTGCAGTTAAGAACCTTCTAATATCCTACTCCTCGCAATACCTTCTAATTGCATTTGATGTGCACTCCCCACCTCGGTCAGAGCGTATCGACTTGATCCTCCTTCCAGTCGAATTTTCGATCATTATTTTGAAATTCTTGAATACTTCAAACACCTTGGATTTTTCTTCCAGCAAATACACCCAAGTTTTTCGACTGAAATCATCTATGAATGTAACAAAATACCTCTTTCCACTGAAAGACCCAGGAAAGATAGGTCCACACAAAACGGTATGAATTAGTTCTAGTGGTTCCCGTGCTCGGTATTTGGCCGACCTCTGAAATGGACTCCTAACATGTTTACTCAGCACACAATCTTCACAGAATCTCTTCTCACAGTTCAAACTTGGCAACCCGTCCACCATATTCTTATTCATCATCTCGGCCAGGCCTCCATAGTGAAGGTGCCCAAACCGACGATGCCATAAGGATGCTTCATCACTCATTTTGGCTTGCAAAAAGCTGACCTCCACACTTCTCAAGGTTAGTTTGAACATTCTATTTTTCTCCATCTGTACTCGGGCTATCAGTCGTCCTTATTTTTCCTTCAAAAGGAGAACTCGGTCCGACATGATAACCGAGTAGCCTTTCTCCATCAGTTGTCCCACACTAAGAATATTACTTTTGAGTTCAGGCACGTAATAAACATCTTGAATACGCCCAACTCGTCCATCTTTCTGCAAGAAGCTAATCGTACCTCGGCCTTTTACACCAACCTTTGAAGCGTCTCCAAAAGAAACATGTTTGGCTTCTGTTTGTTTCAGATTACTGAACAAATGCTTATACCCACACATATGATTGCTTGCACCAGTGTCTATAAACCATTCCATCTCGGATGCTTGGTTGACTTCACCTCCAGCCATCATCAGAACTCCTCCATCTCTTACTTCTTCTGCAGCAAAATTTGCAGTTTCATTTGTTCTTCTTTCGCCTCGGCAATCCTTCGTAAAATGACCAACTCGGTCACAGTTGTAGCATCTGTCCGAGTTGCAATCTCTTGAGTAGTGTCTGTACTTTCCACATTTAAAACATTTCACATTTGAATGTCGACCTCTTCCACGACCTCGGCCTCGCCAATTCTGCTGACTTGATTCAGTCTGCTCCTTATTCCATCCTTCTTGACCTCAACCTCTACCACCTTTGTCGTATCCACGTCCACCTCGGTCACGTCCTTTACCTAGGAAATTCTGAGAATAGAGCGCTTTCTCGTCCTTGATTGAAACTTTTGTCTGGAGTGCTTTCTCCAGTAACTCTTCTTTCTTCTTTTTCTTTCTTTGTTCATGCGCCTCCAAAGAGCCAGCAAGTTCATCAACGGTGAGCGTTGCTAGGTCCTTTGACTCCTCAATCGCACATACAACATTCTCGAAGTCGTCAATGAGAGATCTCAGAATTTTCTCCACCACTCTGGTATCGGGCAGCATCTCTCCATTTATCTTTAGTTGATTTACTACAGTTTGGACCCGAGTAATGAAATCGGATACCCTTTCTCCTTCTTTCATTTTCATTCCTTCCAATTCTCCACAGAGAGTCTGAAGTCAGACCTGCCTAACTCGATCAGCTCCCTTGTAGACTTTTGCAAGAATGTCTCACGCCTCTTTTGACGTTGTTGCGCCAGCGATCTTCTCAAATCCGGAATCATCAACAGCCCGGAACAACATTTACAATGCCCCTTTGTCTTTCAACCGCATCTCTTTCAATGTCTTGTTATGCGCCGCCGTGTATCCTGTCATGGATGGTGGTTCTTCGAAACCATCATAGACAACCTCCCAACTATCATTAGCTCCCAACAGAGCTTTCATCTGGATACTCCAGTTCTCATAATTAGCCTTTGTAAGGCGGGGTAATGGCAGACTACTATTTAGACCACTCTCCATTCTCTCAAGCTCTGATACCAATTTGTGGTATCTGTGGTATCACAGGTCACAGGTCTCCTCACACACACACTGGTGCACTCACACAAAACACACAATTTTACTGGAGAAGAAAACTCTCGTTCTATTGATAATAGTCTGTCAAGCCACACAGACTCATTTACATAATATGTTATTTATAAGCAATAGAAATTAAACCTAAACCTAAACAATTCAAATTTTAAATTGAAACAAAATCTCTCCCCATATCTTTCCACAATATCTCTCTCCATATCTTATCTTTTCCCATATCTTTTCACATAATTATCTTTTTTATTTTAAATTTAAACTTCATAAACAATATTTATTTTAAAGTTTATTCCAACAATTAAAGGATGAGTCCTTAGCCTTCAAAGTCATGAGTAGTAGTTTGATCTTCCTCCCCTCTCTCTCCTAGTCAATATAGATGGGCGTGAAAATGAACACCCCATATGAAAATCAATCTTAAATATGCTGAAATAAGTGACATTAGTGGCCATTATACCTGAATGAATTATCTTTTAGCTACAAGTTAAGCAAACCAACATTTACACTTTAAATGTGTAGGAAATATTTTCTTAACTTCTGCCAAAACACATATAACTGATCGAATAGTTGATTTTAAACTTTTGCTTGGTTCCTTTCCAAGGATGCTCATTAGGCCAGCCCAAGCAAAATGACAAAACGAGTTATAAGGAATTCAAAGATGATATCAACTAGGCTTAATTAAACTCCTTTTAACACCCCTTCCTTGAAGTAACAATATTTCAATCTTTGAGTGTAAAAGATAGAAAAAGAAAGTGAAATTCTAGCTAGTAGCTAGCTATAGGCTTTTGATTTATTACTTAAAAAACTTTATATTATTATATATATATATATATATATATATATATATATATATATTGTTAAAAGTGAATTAGTATTACATCATTTAATTAAATTGACATTTCATATATAAATTGTTAAAATTTTAAGGAACTATTTAACTAACCACAGATAAAAATTGGATTAAACAAGTCTATAATAGATGATTAATACAATTCTGTCATATATTATTAGGATGATTGATACAATTTTTTAACTGCATCAATAATTTACGATCTTTTGTTCGAACCTATTTTTATATATATGATAAAAAAAAGGTGAGATTAATTTTTTCTTTAATTTATTATTTAGGTTTAGTTTGATTCTCTATTTCTTAATTTTGTCTTCTAATTTTTAAAATCGATTCAATTTTGTCTTTCAGATATTTTTTATTTAATTTGATCCTTTAATTTTTAAAAGTGATTCATTTTTTAGGAAATGTGTATTTTGTCGTAGTTTTGAATCTTCGCAAAATATAATTTTTTACAATTTAGACTGAATGACAAAATTAAACCTAAATAATAAATTTAAGGAAAAAATTAATTTAACCTAAAAAAAACCTATTTTTATATGTAATAACTTAGACAATCCTTAAAATTATTAAATATATGTGACAACACATATTGTTTTTATACTCTATAAAATTGATATATTTTTTAAATTTTAATAAGGAATATCATAATTATATTTGCAAAATGTTGTAGTGACCATTATTAATGTTCTATGATGATAAAACAACAGTTAATATGGTCCAAAATCGAGTAGTCACTTTCAACAAAGGTATAGGTATATTTTCAGTAGAATAATGAACCTACTATTGATTGTGTTAAAAAAAATGAGCTTACTATTGATTTTTATTGGACTGTGCACAAAGTAGACATTGACCATTTCCAACAGCATGCAATCTTAAATGATACTGTTGCAAGGAAAGTCAAGCATTATGTATTTAAAATTGATCAACTTTGGGCTAAAAGAGGTTATTCCTAGCTACCGCCATGAAAGCTACAAATCCTTTTGAAACCACACGTAATTTTGGCAAGATAAAGTGCTTAATAATCCAACACGTCCCTAGGAAGACAAGTTAGGTTTAGTGGCATTTGTCATTTGTAAGAGGATATCCCTTTTGGGGTGTGTGCGTCTTGCAATTAAAGTTAAATAGGAAAACTTCTGGGACAGGCTACCTTGCAATGCCATCTCGGTTTGAGAAACATAATGAATTATTAATTAATTACTATATATTAACATAGGGCAATTTTATTTTATATATATATATATATATATATATATATATATATATATATATATATAATAAGATTAACATAAAAGTATGTTTAGATTGATGTATAGTAAAATCCAAAGATAATTTGATTTTACATCAATAAATTATAAATATTCATTTAGAAAACGGATAAACTAATCAAGCATCAAACAGTCATGATCTAAATATATTAATAACAAAAACAATTAAAAAGGTGTAATACGGCCTTTCAAAATAAAATAAAAAAATCCAACAAAGTGTGTGTGACATAATTGATAATATTAGATCTTAATCTTAGGAAATTAATCATTGATTTTTGGTTGAAAAGTATATTGATTCATAAATAAATAAAAAAATAATGAATAATTTGTATGCAAGCTGGTTTATATTAACTTGTGAATTATAAGAGTAAAGCTAAACAAGGTGCTCATGATCCTTAAGTTTGAGTTGGAGAAGGCTAATGAGAAAATTGAACGGGAGTTTAGTGTTGATACCCTCCAAAGATTTGGGATTCCTAATTGGATGACTATATTTATTTTCAACTGTATGAACTCTAGTAATATGTAACAAGGATAATCGCAAGATGGAGTGTTTTCTATAAAAGCACCGTTTCACTATTTATCAAATTTGTCTCATATAGAAAATTAAGATAACAAGGGCCCCAAAGAGTGGGAGTGAGTTTTCCTATGGAAGTTATTAACTAATGAGACCCGTGTCATTAAAAGTAAGTCATACACTCTGCATCAATTATCAAAAACACCGATGTAAAAGGTTCCTTCTACATTGGTTCCTGACAAATCGATATGGGTACATCCACATCAATTCTTCCAACAACCATGTTGGTCACAATATAATCTTTTATTTTGTTTCCCTCATTATAAAAACAAACCAAATTGACTAACATTTTAGTTTGTATTAAACTAATTAGTCCATGGGTATTTACACGTTTAAGCTTTGCTATGTTTTTTATTTTAGGAAAGTTCTGTCATTGTTTAATCTCAAGCAAAATATGTATATTTTTTATTAAATTATATGTGTGTGTTATGGTTGTTTCGGATTCATAGATTATTCAAAAGTTTGGTGCAAAAGAATAAAAGTTTAAGTTTGTAATGTGCATTACATAATTAAAATAAAAAGATGTGGAGAAATAATAAGCCAAGTCAATTATAATTAGCACAAG
This sequence comes from Glycine latifolia, assembly GCA_013407115.1. Taxonomy (NCBI): domain Eukaryota; kingdom Viridiplantae; phylum Streptophyta; class Magnoliopsida; order Fabales; family Fabaceae; genus Glycine; species Glycine latifolia. The sequence continues at coordinate 3,371,360 of CM023950.1, forward strand.
ATTGTCGTGTCAATTTAGTTAAGTTCCAAATTTGTGAAACTTTGTTTATAAATTATCATAATATGAATGAACATTCTTTTAAACTTTGTGAACTGATGTAGTTTAGTTTAGCCCCATTTATTCTCATATTTATTTTTCATAGGTTAAGTCAATTATAATTAGCATAATATATATTCTCATATATATTATCAGATTTTAATCAAATATAAATAAAACAATATTATCAAATTATCCGTTTCTCATAAAATCTTTTAACATAGCCCCTTGAAGGCTTTTTGCTTTGGTAGGAGAAAACAAATTTAGAAAGAAGAAAAAAAAAAGAGTGAATAATATATGAAATTATTATCATTGTAATTTCCTCTTCCTCCACCTCCACGCAAGAAAAAACAACAAAATCCCCTCTCTTCTTCTATTTCTTTTCCTTCTTTGTCTTCATCGCTCATTCAATCACTCGTTGCACAACTTGCCTCGTCCTTTCAAATTCTTCAGCTTTCGCTGCCTTTGTGCCAAACTCTGTTTGTGTATCCTCAACTTCCCATCCTTCCATGTTTTCTGCTTTGTTCTAGGTAACTTTACCTCTCTTTTTTTTTTTCTTGCGCAAAAACCCTTCTTTTAATGCTTGAATTCTCGTATTTTCGTGTGATTTTTTGTGCTGAACAATCGTTTTTATCTGGGGTTCCATTTTTTATGTAATTATATTGTTGACTTTCTGTTTTAATGAATTTGTTTGTGTCGTTGAATTTTATTTTTTTGTGTGTGTTACTTATCTAGTTCTGCTTGCAAGTGTCATTAAGCATGTAAAATTATGGCCTCGTGATCGTTCTTGTTTCGTGCAATGCATTCTGATAATGTGGTTGTACTTTGGTTCCTCA
>CM023950.1:3372331-3384099 GCA_013407115.1 Glycine latifolia
ACATATTTGAGCATTGAGTACATCATCAACATCAACAACACCTTTAATCAAAGTTAATTGAAGTCGATGGTAGATGAACCCAATGATAGATATGAAGAAGTTAAAAAAAAAAGGAGAAATAAGACAAAAGAAAAGAAAAAAAGGGTGAAAGGAGGGAAAAAATAAAGAAGAAATGAACTAAAAAGGAGTCATTTGGAACATAGAGATAATAACGGGTCTAACCCTCCACCAAGCTTATATTTTTTCTCCATTCCGTCCCAAGACACACCTTCCGTCAATCTATATTTCTAAAAAAGAAACAACATTAATTTTTTTATTGATATAAGAAAAACATCTTTCTTTGGTGTTATTTTTCTTCTGCTGAAGTTTTATTTTTTTAGTTAGGGTAACAGGGGAAAGAATCAACTTTGATTCCATTTGTTTTTACACCTAAAGTAGAAAAAATAATAATATATTTTTACACCTAAGGTCACGACTCACGATGAGGTCCTGGAATTTGATTGATCAAATATAGTAGTCTTGGTTTGTTTAATTAGATAATCAGTTATATCATTAACGTGTTGAGCTTTACAATATTATATGAGATTTAAAAAATTCAAATAAGTTTTGTTTAATGATGCACTACTTAAAACTTTAAAACAAGGATTGCTCATATAAACAGGGAATAAAAATTGTCTCATTAACAATGATAAAATTGTATAAACATTATTTTTTAAGTACTATAATCTGACAAGTAACTTTCTTCGTTGGATAATACAAAATTATAAAACACTCCCATCCAATTCTTCGGATGATTAGACAGGCTGACAAAAATAATAGACCCACATTATCGTACGTCCTGGTCTTCGTCTTTTTTTTTTCTTCTAAATTTTTTTCATGTGGTGAGTAGACTTTTCATCCTGTAGTTGCAAGGAAAAGAAAAAGAACAATAATTAATATATATAAAAAATACTCATTTATTTTGAACACATTATTAATATTTTTTATTTTATTTTATCATTTTCCATTATATTATAAATCTTATAATATTTATATTTTATTTTATTTTCTCTAGATGTCTTGAAGCAATATGCATATTTATGAAATATTTCTCAAAGAAAAAGAAAATAGGAATAAGGTTAGGTTGCACGACCTAGTTTTATAATTTACTATAGTACTATTTTATTACGAGATTGACATTTTTGTATATGTATATGTATATAAATGCACCAATCCGCGTTCATTTGTGTGGTGTCATTGGAGTAAGCCCAATCTCAGACATGGCTGCTTCTTCAATCTCAAACATGGCTGCTTCTTCAATCTCAAACATGCTCATTCTTCCCTTTTCCAAATCACACAAACCCTGCAGCTTCCCATTACCCCACTCTAAATTCCCAACATCATCATCTCTCACACGAACCCAACAAAAGTCAATGAAACTCGTCACACGTGACAACTCCTCACCCACCATAATTGGCGGGCTCGTGCGAGAACAACAAGAACAAGAACAAGAACAAGCAGCAACAACGCACCACAACTACAAGCCCAAGTTAGAGGAACACTTAGAGCGACTCCCTGAAACGTGGCGCGAAATCCACGGCGAGAGCGACTGGGCCGGGCTTCTGGAGCCCATGGACCCACTTTTGCGGTCGGAGGTGATCCGCTACGGCGAGATGGCCCAGGCCTGCTACGACGCTTTCGACTTCGACCCGTTCTCCAAATACTGCGGCAGCTGCAGGTTCACGCGCCGCAGCTTCTTCTCCTCTCTTGGAATGCCCCACCACCAAAGGTACGCCGTGACGCGCTACCTCTACGCCACTGCCAACATCAACCTCCCCAACTTCTTCAAGCACTCCCGCTGGTCCAAGATGTGGAGCAAGCACGCCAACTGGGCCGGATACGTCGCCGTTTCGGACGACGCCAAGAGCAAACTCCTCGGCCGACGAGACATCATCGTCGCGTTCCGTGGCACCGTCACGCGCCTCGAGTGGGTGGCAGATCTCATGGATTTCCTCAAACCAATCTCATCCAACGGCGTCCCCTGCCCCGATCACACCGTCAAGGTCGAATCAGGGTTCTTGGATCTCTACACGGACAAAGAAGAGAGTTGCGGTTATGCCAAATACTCAGCAAGAGAACAGGTCCGAATAAGAGAAATGCAGCACACCACATTCTTTTCAAAACTTAACTCTTTCTGTTCCAAATTACAATAAAATTACAGTTTTTACATTTTATTTACTTGTGTAATCACAAATGGGTGGGTCAGAGAGAGTATTTCTCTAATACTTTTTATCCTTTCTATAATTTTTTTTCCTATCAAATCGTAGGTTTTATCCGAAGTGAAAAGGTTGTTGGAGATTTACCAGAACGAGGAAGTGAGCATTACGATAACGGGACATAGTTTGGGGAGTGCGTTGGCAATTTTGAGCGCTTACGATATTATGGAGACGGGGGTGAACGTTATGAGGGATAGTAGGGATGTTCCGGTTTCAGTGATGTCGTTTTCGGGGCCGAGGGTGGGGAACGTGAGGTTTAAGGAGAGGTTGGAGGGGCTCGGGGTGAAGGTGTTGAGAGTGGTGAACGTGCATGACGTGGTGCCTAAGGCGCCGGGCGTTGTGTTTAACGAGCACTTGCCGCCGGCGGTGATGAAGGTGGCGGAGGGGCTGCCGTGGAGTTATTGTCACGTTGGGGTGGAGCTGGCGTTGGACCACAAGAAGTCGCCGTTTCTGAACCCCAATGCTGATGTTGTCTGTGCGCATAACTTGGAGGCTCTTCTGCATTTGCTTGACGGGTCAGTTTCTACTTCCGACAACTTTTTATTTTTATTTTTTTTATAATTTCTTCTTTTGTGCATGTGTCATGTATGAGTTAATATATGCTATGCTTGATTGCTAGTACTATTTTCGTGAACTACGCTATTTAAGAAATTGGATAATTATGATATTCGTATCCTTGATTTCATTTTTTTACGAGTTATTATATATGTCATGCGACGGAATCTCATTTGATGAAAGATTTTTCGGTTAGTTGAATGTTGAAACTTTAGCCTCTAATGGTTATGGTCTTTTTAGTTTCATCAAAAAAATCTACGTCGTTACAGATGAACGTTGCATTCCGTTTCTGACAGAAGATTTACCTGATTATTAATTTCTGGGCATGGTGTTGGTAATTATTGCCCCAAATTTAAGTTCCTATGTATTGACTGGGAGATCATCATTCATCAGATCATGTGAGTCATGTATATATGGCGTGTTATATTGGTGACAATTCGAACTATTTTAATTTCTAAACATGGTGAAACAAACTGACAATAATTGGTTGAAATTATATACAATTAAATAAAATCAAACCAAATCATGTTATATTTTGATTTGGATTACATTTTGTAAGAAAAAAAAAAATACATTGCAAATATTTCTATTCAAAACTTTTGTTGTCGGGTCCACATGCAATGATACGTGCAAGAAGTTGTCCTTGGGAAGGCCAGGAGGAAGTCTCTGATGAGTATAGTTGGCATTTGGCAATCGAATCAACCCAACTCAATCTCAATAAATAGCACGTAAAGTTTGATATAAATGCAGCCCACATGTTTTTCATCAAGAAGAATAAATAATATACTATTAATTAGTAGTTGTGTAACTTCTGTCGCTATTAGGCGAGAAAGGGATAGATTGTAGTATGCATTGATTATTTTAAGCATGCAACTCATCATGATATGAGCAACCTAATAATATAATGCTACTTACACGTATAAAAAGATAGTCATTCCGTGGATAGAAAGGGATAGATGGTTATTATAAGGACTATATTAATTTAAATATTTAATTAATTAGTCATGCATCATAATCTGGTGTTCATAGATAATACAATAGATATATGGAAGATAATAATGGTACAATACAATAGATATATAGAAGATAAGAATGGTATAATGCATCATAAATTATTAACTGGTGGCATGAATGGGATTTCATAAATTACCAAGGCCTTCATATATACAGATACTAGCCCTTGGGCTTGGCTGCAGGTCAACATTTTTTTCCCCTTACGTTTAATTAATGCGTTAGTGCTACAGATTGTTTCTTGGAATGTCAATGTAAGTTGTTACCATTAGTGTTTATATTAGTAATTGTAGTTCTTTGGTCAAACCTAAGAAATGACGTATTCTCACCGCCATCATGTTAGTCAAATGATCATGAAAACAAAATATAGTCAATTTTAATTTTGTGCAATTGATAATATAATGACATTAGAAAGTGGTATGTTTAATAAAACAAAGATAATTGTCCACGTACGAAAGACCTTTAACATGTTAATAATTATTAATTAGTGTAGTATACGTACATTTTCAATTGGTAATAAAATAAGGCATAGAAAGTGGGCTAATAATATTTTGGTTGATGATGCTTAATTAGATACCATGGAAAGGGTGAAAGGTTCGTGCTAGCGAGTGGTAGGGATCCTGCTCTGGTGAATAAGGGATGTGATTTCCTGAAAGACCATTACTTGATTCCACCAAACTGGAGGCAAGATGCGAACAAGGGCATGATCAGGAGCAATGATGGACGCTGGATGCAGCCTGAGCGACCAAAGCTTGATGATCACCCTGAAGATATGCATCACCATCTCACCCAACTGGGTCTCGCTTCATCTGATATATGAATTAATATTCAAGAATTAAGGACAGTACATATGTGTTACAGTATATTGGACAGGGAGAAATATGTATAGAACTAGTAAGACCCGGATTAACTTATCAAAGGTGAAACTTAATTTGTGCATGTGGCTGGATACTGACCAAATTAATTATGTGAATAAAGTTATAATATCATATACTTTTAATGGTATGTGTATAAGTAATGTGATGTCATAACAAGTTAAATACTCCACTCACTTTTAGTTTTCAAAATTTTCCAAGTAGTCCTTCACATTTTAATTTTTTTATTTATAAATTTTTAAGTCATTTTGTTCTTTCGCAAATGTTTAATTACTCATTTTTTGATCTTTATAATTTCAAAAATTATATTATATTTTATAGTCTCTGCATTTAAAAAAAAACATTTTAGATCTAAGAATGTCTATTTGTAGTTTTTGTTATGACGTAAATAATTTTTTGATCTTATAAAAAAATAGATATATTTTTTTTAATTTTAACCCTTTAAAATATTTTTTTAATTAATTTTTATTGTTAAGTGACAATGTTAAATAATTATATAATAACGATATTTACAATTCATTAACTTGTTATGTCATCAGATACTAAATTGTAAGTGATTTTGAATTCTTTGTTCAAAAAATTAATTGATGCTGTCAAACTAATTTATCAAGAATAGAAGAAGCATACTTATAAGACTAAAAAATAAGAATCAAAATATTATTTAAGCTTTATTTTATTCCGTCTTTGCCTTTATTCTTTAATGCAAATTAGAATACTTGTTGGTATCATTCTTGGTCGATCACATGTCTACTCTTCATTTATTTGCTACTAGACAAAGTAACCGAGTAACTAAGGGTTGTTTGAGAAAATAAGTTAGTTAAATGTTTGGTGAATAAATATTTATTTATAAGTTAGTTTCATAATTAAACAAGAAATATAGTTAAATTCTAAGTTATTTCCATAAGTTATTCTCAAGAGTATGTTCAAATAATCTAAAATCATTGATCCACGTATCAAATACGTAAAATGACCTATTTGATTTTTTTTTAAAATTTGATCATTTATCTTTTAAAATTTAGCTTTTAAAAAGTATATTTTATTCTTTTATCTTTTTGAATTGATTCAAAATGATTATTCCATTCATTTGAGGTTAATGCCGTTTATGAAATAAAAGTATTGACAACTAAAAATAATCATAAAATATAAATAGTTTTTCTCCTCAATTTTCTCGCTTCTCCCTTCTTCTTTCTGTCATCTTTATTTCCTACTCAATAACATGCAACAAAAATTCAGAATATTATTCACATCCATGATCCAAAACGAGAATAAATGATCTCAAAATGCTCAAAAATTAACTCCAAACAAACCCCCCCAATTTCCTCAAATAGAGTTCAATTTAATTTCATTTTTGAAATCGTTGCTTCCATCAATGCCTAACGTGAAAACAGGTCGTCGACGCCATCACTGTGTGATGTCCCAACACCTTCTTGATGGCCAATAGCATTGTCCAGTGCTGCCATGGGTTTGTGTTTTAAAATGGAAATTTAATAAGCGAGTGAACTTCTTGTGCGATTTGTGTTTGGTTGTTTGTATAATGGTGTTAGCTTTTAGAAATTTTGATGTTCGTGTGTTGAATGATGCCAATACCTTGATTGTTGATTGTTGCTTATGCTAGAAGTGGTGATACAAAGGTTGGTGATAAAAAGGTTAGTGGGTATGTAGTTGACAATGGTATGCACAAAACCCCAAAGAATGCATTGGAGATATTTTGGCAAATCCGAGATGAGGGTGTGAAGATTAATAGAGTTACCTTGGTTGATATCAAATATGTTTGTTCTCAGTAGACTTTTAAACTTATAAAATAATCATTTTGAATCAATTTAAAAATATAAAATATCAAAATGAATTTTGATAAATGATAGAATTGAACCAACCAAATAAGATGAATGACTAAATAGGTCATTTGGCCTATGAAATATTATTTTATAAGCTCTTTTAAAAACTTAAAAAAATATGTATGTCATATAATTTCTTTTTATAGGCAAAACATAATATTATTGCTAGTATTCCAACTTTGCACTAGGAAGAATTGGAAAAAAGAGGCAATTTACATGTTCACAAAATTTGATGCAGCCATTCCCCGATACCATTTTGACTGCTTCGAACCAAAATTCACCTTTCAAAACAAATCTCCAGCCACATGCGTGACCCCGAAACAATATAAATTCCAAATACAAAATCCCTCCCCAACAAAGTTCACCCATTTTTGTTTTCATATATGTTTTTATGCTCTGCACTCCTTCCGCAACATACAAGCCTTTTATATTTCCCTCCCGCAAGTGGATTGATCCTCAACGAAAACCTAAAAAAAACTTTGTGGCACGAAAATAATTGATTGTTTTTTTTTAATACGCTAACTAATATCTTGTTAAGCGTTCTTTTGTTTCTCTCCATCTGTTTTCAAACTATTGCAATGTAATCTTTTTGTTAATAGTGATTGAAAGTATGTGGCTGTAGTTTAAAAGCTGGCCTCCCATGTCAGGCTGCTTATTCATTACCTTCAAATTTATTAATAAAGTAATATTACTCTAATTCTCCCACCCGTTTGATGACATCAAGTAAATTTTCAAGAATCTGATTTCGAGGAACATCGAAAATAACTTGGTGTAAAAAGTTGTCAAGTCTAATTTTTTTGGAGGTTTGGAGGAGAATTTTCAGAAGACTAGAGATGAAAAGGTGAAAGTCCTAAAAAATTGTCTTCATCAAAATCTATCTACAAGAAATAATGTTGAAGACATGGAAGATCTTTTCAATTTGAAGGCTAGCTAAGTACACTTTCGAAGGGAACGAATTTGAGCATCCAGATCAGAAATGCAATCATGGTTATTTACTACAAAATGCGGTCAAATAATTTGAACATCATGTTCTACCGCTCCCTCCTACTCTGCACAATTTTTTTTCTCAGAATATTCAAAAGAATAAAATGCAACCAACGTACAAAGAGTTATATTTTTCATAAAACCTTATGACCCTTCTCTCTTACTTGTCTTTCAACACCACCAGTGGCAATAAATCCCATATGACTAGTACAAATGTACACTATACGGCCTTTTTAAATCATTCCTACTCATATTAATTCAATTCAAATATTGTACATAAGAAGTTAGGAATCAAATATTGTACATGTGTATGTGGAAATCATACTATTAATCAATTTGACTGATATAATAGAAAATCTAAAGATAGAAGGTTTTGTAGCCATTTTAATTTGATTCGAAACACCTACACACACCTCATTACACCATCACGTCTCATTACACTAAATGACTATCAGTTTCTTGAGGAGGGAGTGGGAGGGCCTACAGGGCCATGGCCCCCAAGGTTTTTTTTTAATATTGTGTAAAAAATTATTTTTTTCTCCTCTTTTCAACTTTTTAACTTCTTTTTAATATTTTTTATTAGCATATTTTTCTCTAAAAGTAAAAGAAGTTCTTTATATTTTATTTATTTTTCTATTTGATAATTATATTTAGTTGCTCATACACTTTTTTAGCTTTCACAAAATTACAAACTTTTTTCATTGTTGTCACTCTTCCTATTTTGTGTCATGAGTGTCTTTTATCATGCTTCTAACATTTTTATCTTGTACTTTTTTATCCCGAAGATTTTTTTATTGTCTAATCATCTAATTATAATTATTGGTCTTGCAATTGCATCCCAATGTACATTTCTTCTTGCAACTTGCATGTTTTTTTAATGTGTATTAAAGATTATTGCATTGCATTTCAGTATTTATTGTCAACATTTTTTTCTTTTTCTATATTTTTGCATTCTTACTTATTAATTTTTCTTTCATATTAATGAGACTATTGTGGTAGTGATAAGATTAGGCATCCCACTCAAAACCTCACATGGTTAAGCTTTGTTATAAATATTATTTTTGTTCCTATTTATAGAATTCAATGACCTAACTCACTAAGATTAATGAAATTAATTAATTTAGTTTATAGAAACACATTTGTCCTAATTTTTTTCTTCCAAACATCATTGTCATTAATACTCACCACTCTCTTATAATTGTTTGATATATAGTACAATTAATTAGAGATATTTTTAGTATTAAAATAATTAATATAAGTAACATTATGAATTGGATATTGTAAAAAGAATAAGCACAACTCTTAATTTGAATCCTATAAATATGAATGAAGAGAGTTATAAAATACTTAAAATAACTTAGTACCTTTCATAAAATGATTAACTTATAGAAAAATTAGATATGAACAAATAAAACAATTGATTTCTTTTAGTAATTTTTTTTTTTAGATTTATAGTTTTTATTTTTGTTAATAATACATCTATACTTAGTTAACTTATCTAAGCATTTTATCATGTGTGATTTATTTAACCAAGTATTTTCTATGAATTTTTAATGTATGACTCAAGTATCTATTTTTTAAATATTTTGAATAATATGTTTTGATTATAACAAAATTTCATTTTCGCTTAATTTAAATGATTTTTTTTTACTTTCTTCTTTTGCTATTGGTGGCTGGTGGCTTATGTGTTTGTTACACTTATTAATTAATATCTCTTTTATGTTCAACACAATTACATATTTCTTTTTGCTCATGAAATAATATTAGTTATATATTTTTTTTTATAAATGTCATGCATGAAAAATATTAACTATTTTTTTTAAGTTATAATTTTTTTTATATTGGTCCCTATATATAAAAATCCTCGCTCTGCCCCTGGTCACCTGTTAATTTGGTGGATACATCTTTTGTATCATACAATAACTGCTATATCATGGCTTTCCTATCAATTTCTTTATAGCCAAGAACATGAGCTGCTCCTTTTCCGTTTTTAGTATATTGTTTTATCAATTAATGTTAGTACTAATTGTTAATTTTTTATTAGTGTAAAAAATTAAACTCACATCTTCACTTTTTCTCTTCTTTTATCATTAAGTCAATCGTATGTATTTTAGTACTTATTATTACCACATTGGGCCATTGCATGCACATTAATTTGCACAATGCCAAATTAAGGAGGCTAATGCAAATCCTTTGGAGTAAGTTATTTGAAGAAAAAACTTTTTAAAGTGAATTTTAAAAGATTTTTTCTTAAGAAAACATTACTTCTGTGAAATAATCTAAAATTCCAAACAAGACTTATTATTAAGGGAGACATACATATAACAAAGGAATATCAAGGAGCAAACACCAAAAGTCCTCATAAAAAAAAAGGTGTAACCCCAAAGTTAATTGGTAAGGCCCTATGTTTCATGCATGATAGCAATAGGGAACTGAATTATATATTGTAGCGATTTGACATCATTAATCCCCTGCAAAGTTACTGAATCAGACCTCACTTCCCTTTGCGCTCTCATTATATACCACTGTACTTACAATGTTATGTTGCCACTAATATGTTAAATTTACTAATTAATTTATCATTCACTGACCAATTTTTTTTAATCATTACATAACCAAAAACATTCTTTGACTTACGGAATGAAAATAAAAACGGAATAACATTAAGAGAATAACACCCTAAGGCTATTCTATAATTTAACCCCTTAATTTGATTTCTTTTTGGCATATTTGAGCCCTTTCCTATCATTCTGTGCACCACCAAGGATGGATAAATTTTGCAGCTGGAAATTGCAGATACAGAGATGAAACAACGTTATATATATTAGAAAAGAAAAATACTTTTCATGCTGAGCGTTGCTGTTTGTCTCAATTCCAACCAGTCCAAATTCGATACAGAGATTATTTAAAATCAAACTCCCACACGGAATTTCCACTTATTTCTGTACATGAAGGACTGACAAGGGAAAATTAGTTAAATTACAAATGGCAGACAACGGCACCGAAAATTCCACTTGCCCTTACCAGGCTCCGAACTGTAATAATTACATTGCAAGACTTGAGAAGTATGACACACGACCTCAATGAGATATTCCATGTATTGCTCTGAAAACTCGGTTGCGGAAGATTGTTCTGAATTTCTTCCCAACAATTTGACAACCACGCTAAATTCGGTGACAACCTGCCAGGTTACTGAGATTACATATCATTTCGTTATTTTATGTGATATTATGACACTGTTAATATTAGAACAGAACAAGAATTAATAATGTGATGCGAGGGCAGAAATGCAGACAAGTTGCAGAGGTAAATATAAGATCTACAAGCTTCAAAAAACTTTTCCCCTGCCTCATTGAGCTAAGAGTTTCATTCATACAAGCAAGCAAACACAACTCCCTCCATTTCTCTCTACCTATCATCTTATAGAAGAAAATTACTACTTCATTTGTCCATTTAGAAGATAAAAATTATTAACTATTCTTTACAATTAAGGCCTCATATCACCTGATAAAAAGAAGGCATTATATCTACCTAATTCTTAAATATTTTACAATTTACATACTAATTATAGATGAGATAAACAAAAAAAATGTTGCTATAAAATGATGATATTAATTACATTTCTTAATTGTTATCTTTCTAAGTAAAAAGATAAAAAGAAACAAAAAAAAAAAATGACTAAAGGGTAATGTAGAGGGGGAGGGGAGTAAAACTGTAAAAGGTTGCAAATGAACACAATGCCCTGTACTCAAGGAGAACAAATGAATCGCACAACAGCTATGATTGGCCATGGAAAAAGCTACGAGTGCGTTTCTAGATCAGTAATAAACAAACCTCTTAATAAAAATTTGGTATTCTATACAGGACTACAATTGTATTTTCTTTTATACTTTATTGTGCAGATGCAGAGTATCAGATTTATTATCTATATAATTAAATGGCAATACTGCACACACAAAATATTAATATCTACTGATATATTAAAATATTGAAGTCCTTAGTCACCATTAAAAAATTAAATGCAGTATGTGCCTAAGTAAAAATTGTAAACCTCTTAATAAAAATTTGGCATTCTATACAGGACTAGAATTGTATTTTCTTTTATATTTTATTGTTTAGATACAGAGTATCAGATGTATTATCTATATAATTAAATGGCAATACTGCAAGCACAAAATATTAATATCTACTGATATATTAAAATATTGAAGTCCTTAGTCACCATTAAAAAATTAAATGCAGTATGTGCCTAA
>CM023950.1:3384109-3406886 GCA_013407115.1 Glycine latifolia
TTAAAAATTGTATTCTTTTAAGAAACAGAACTTCATCCTTACCTTGAGGCACCGGCTGGTTTCTTCAAGTATAACAATTGAAGCAGAGTAATACTGTTTAAACCCCTGATGCAGTTTTTGCTTCAGAACCCGACTTTCCCTGTTATATATATTAAAAAGAACAACTATTACTCATACACAAGTTTATTATACAAATTCACAAAACTAGTGGTTCGAAATTAGAAAGGATGCCCATATCATCAATGATGAAAATTATAGACTTTCAGCCCAAATGAATGAGTGTCATGTTGCTAGGACCTAGGTGGGGAAATACAACAGCTAGGCTGTTGATTTTATAGACAATCGCACATGGCAAGCACAGGGCAACCCCAACTACATTTTATTTGTTGTTTTTCAATAAATCTGGTGCCCTTCAATTCCCAAGATCAAAGTAAGGATAGTTGAGGTATTCATTAGTCATTACCACTCAAATCATCAAATGCAGGATTTTATAGACAAGTTATCAATTAAAGACTCAAGCTGAGAATCATTGACTTACCTCAGACGATTCACTCTTTCGAATCTTCCTAGTAGGTGTCCTCATGGTAACAAATTCCTCAGCTGCACTTGGGTGAATGCCTACGGTGGCATCAAACTCAGCCTTGGTCAAGCGAGCTTTAAGAGCAACTGCAAACCCCTGGGTATCAAGCAGATGTATAACAAGTGAATTGAAAACTCATGTATCATTACCAAAGCAATACAGAGCAGCTGTAGCAACTCTAAAAACCTGCACAATTTCAGGAGCATCGTCTCCACACATATGCAAACCTAGAACTTCATTTGTTTTTGCACAGACTACTAATTTCATAAAAACACGGTCTGGAAGCCCAGAGAGAGTAGCTTTCAGCGGCCTAAAATTTGCAGTGAAGATGTCAATATCTCCATATTGTTGTACAGCCTGTGCAAATCACCAAAATGTTAGCAAAACATTAATCTGCACAATTCATTAAAATATTTCGAAGACCATTTGAAAGCATTAGAATCAGACACTCATAATTCTCTCACCTGTTCCTCAGTAAGACCAACTTGTCCAATTGGTGGTTGAGAAAATACAGCAGAAGGAACAGCTCTAGATAATGAGGAATATAACAGAATCAGTTGGCAGGCTATGAATTACTAAAACACAGCAGAGTATAAGCTACGATGAGTACCATCCAATTTCATGGGCATGTTCCAGAATGAGTGATTATTAAAATTAGGGAAACAGAAAGTAGAGCATAAATATATGCACTAACAAATGATTAAAGAGATGATTTACTAGCAAGACACTGTTTGAAACTTTTCCATAATTTCTGTATTACTGAATACTGGGTGAAATCCTATGTGGGTCCCAGTATCATTATACAAACCTATATTTTATACAAACCTTATAAGCAATCCTTATTGTCACAGGATAAATTTCCCCTCTATCAGTTATTTTAACAATTGATTATCAATGATATTTGTTTAAGAAACCCATCTGTACTCCAGCTTAATGCACATAAAAAGTTAAAACTAAACTTTAGTTCCTCATGATGCATAATGCATAATGCATTATGTATATAATACCTATAATCAGGTTTTGTTGGGTTATCCTGAAACAGTGTTTTTACTAATGCCCCTCCCTCCATCAAAGCAACTGGGGTGAGATTTATCCTGTTTGTAACATCTCCAACTGCCCAAATTGAAGGTACTGATGTTTGAGAGTATTCATCAACCTGGGTTGAAGAGTTTTAGGAAGTATTAAGTGAGACCAAGATCATACGAATATATATTAAATAGAACCAATGAGAAGTTTAAACTACCTCTATAGCTCCATCTTTGGCTATTTTCACACCAACAGACTCCAGGCCTAAGTTCTGCAGTAAAATTGCAGTTCATAAATATACTCACTATGTTTTTATCTCTTTCTGTTCCATGTATAAAAATAAGAAAACGGTAGCAAAGAAGAAATTTAACTAAATATTTTAAGAACATGCAACCCTTAAGGAAACTAAGCCAAATAAGAAGCATGTGCAAAACACAAAAACTAGTATCTGGCATCAGCACAGATTTATTCAAAGAAAATTAAGCATGCAACTGAATTTGTAATGTTTGAGGAGAGACATTTTAAGTGAAGTGTACTTAGGGAAGATATAGGCACTTAATAGAATGAATAAAACAATACTTAACAAACTATTTCTATTGATCTATTCATTAATGTAAATTGTTAACATGAGTTTTCAATTGAAAGTCAATATCGGTAAGGCCAATTGAATGCCTCACCTCTAAATCATTTTCTAAGCTAAAAATTTCCATTGTCAACACAGATTTATATTTCAAACAGGTAACTACAGAAAAGTAAAACACTATAATTGAAAATAATACCTGAGTATTAGGTCTGCGTCCTGTAGCAAACATAATATGTGAGAAACCGTCCACTGTACCTTTGTTGGTCTTTAAAGAGAATGAGCCATCAGCTGACTTTGTGATAGCTTGGGGAGACTCCTCGGTATGGAATTCAATACCTCTTAAAGACATTTGCTCTGAAACAAAATCTCTAATCTGCAGACATAGTTCACAATTTGAATGTGAAGAAAGTTTATTAAGCTGTAACAATTCAATATTTGTATCATCCATGGTTGCATACCTCTTCATCAAATCCCCGCAAAACCTTCTTTTGCCGTATAAATACATGAACCTCACTTTTCAAACCATTAAAGATACCAGCAAACTCCAAGGCAATGTAACCACCACCAACAATGGCTATTTTCTCAGGTTTTGCTGGTAAATCAAGGGCAGCATCTGAATCTATTGCATATTTCTTCCCAGGAATATCAGGAATGAAGGGGCGACCTCCAACGGTAACTAAAATGTGTTTGGCTGAATATAGCTTCCCATTAACATCAACCGTGTGAGGATCTATAATCTGCAGGTTCCAAAAGCATTATCACCTTAAATATAATAAAAAACTTAATCTTTTAATTAATATCTAGAAAGCTATAAACTACATGGAAATGGATCCAGAGCATCATCCTACCTTCCCATGGCCTTCAATCAGCTTGACCCCAGCATTGTTCAAAATATTCTTGTAGATGCCAGTAAGACGCTGCAACTCAGCATTTTTATTAGCTATCAAACTACTCCAATCATGCTTGGGCTCAGTGTCATATCTCCATCCGAAACCATTACTTTCTTCAAATTCATGAGAAAATTTAGAAGCATAAACCAGCAACTTCTTTGGCACACATCCTCGTATTACACAGCTGCAAGGTAAAGACAAAAAATGACAAGTTAAAAAAAAAATAGGGACGCTTTTAGAAATGAACAAAAGCTGAACAGCACGATCAACGAACACAGTGAGAAGGCCCTAATACCGGAAAAATTAACAACTGGAAAAACTATAAAAACCACTATGGTTGAATTCAAGGCTCACTCATTCTAATGCTAGCAGAAATACACTAATGCCCTGTTTAGATAAATTTCCCAATAAAACTCATAGGATAAGAAAATAAGAAGAAAAATGAATTAAACTTCGCCAATTAGATAAAATTAGCTTATCCATAATCAGCTTCTAGAGAAGCTAAACGATAGAGCTTCTACAAATTAGCTTACTGCATAAACTAATTTGAAAGAAGCTTAATTCATTTTCCATCTCCTAAGTGCTTTATTTTATTACGTTGCATTAAAAAGGCAATTACATATCTAGTACTGTAGCTTGTTGAAAAAGCTTGGTTAGCCTGAACCCTACCGAACCAGTCTTCAGAAACACGAAACACTGTTTCACAGGCCTCGACAGTGACAAACCCTAGTTCAATAAAAAGTGAAACTGAAAAACTTGAAAATCAGAAACTCACGTTCCGCCGACGCCTCCAGTGGTTTCGGAGGAGATGGTGGAGAAAGGAAGCTCGCAGATGGCGACGGAAGCGCCATAGTTGGCAGCGAAGCGAGCGGCTCGGACGCCGCCGCTGCCGGCGCCGATGGTGAAGAGGTCGAAGTCGTAGTGTACGGGGACGGCGCCGGCGCCGTTTTGGGATTCGGCACGGACGGCGAAGGTGCGGCGGCGCGTGGAGAGAGAAAGGAGAGATTTGGGGAGAGGGAGAGAGAGAAGGGAGGGACGAGATAGAGGAAGCGCTTTGGCGAAGAAGAGAGTGTTGAGAGAGAGAGATGGCGAAACAGAGAGCGATTTCGCCATTGTTTTTGTTTACTGACCCCCCCGCTTTGCTTGCTAAATGCAAATAAGCAAATTTTTCTTCTCCGAATATCGCTTTATTCTTTTCACTTTTTTAAATAGAAAACCCTAAATATGTGGTTTTTATTTAAGAATCATATACCAATTCATTAAAAAAACAATAATGTATACTCATTTGTATTAAATAATTAAAGAGAGAGTTTTATCATTAGTATAATTATTTGTAATAATTGTATCCGACTTACCTTTAATAGAAAATACATGTTGTCTAAAAAAAATACCAATGTTCCAAATTAGCTCTTTAACTCAAAATTAATTCTAAAAAAATTTCAACTTGAAATTAAATATGTAAAAATATTTTTTAAAATAAATATCTAACTAAGAATCAATTATCTAAACTGAAATCAAACACGCATTAATTTAGTTCTTCAAAATTATATCAATGTTATTATTTATCATATTTATTTAAAAGACTCTTATGATTAAAACTTTAGAACTTGAATATTAATGAATTTATGTTGTAAAAATTTTAAAATTTTAAAAATATTTTATTTATTAAAAAATTGATACATATGAATTTGAAACGAATTTATAAATTTTAGAAAGCATTAAAAAAAACTTAAACAAACGGATCTACATGTCATATCAAAACCAAGTCTCTAAGATTTACATTCCACTTTATTCCATTTCTAATACAAAAGGCTTGAACTTTTTCAACAATAACAACATCAACGTATTTCATTTTTCTACTACTATCAAATTCTCCCGTAATATCGGTTGTTGCATTGACCTCATGGCAGAGCTTGAGGGCATCTGTACAACACTCCAAATTACTTATTTCAAGAAGAAAATAAGTAAGTTAATCGGCTAGTAAACTATGCGCATTAGCATTAGCAAATGAGAGGCCCAAACATGTTTCCTCGTTCGTGCCAAATTTGGCATGATTTCGTTGGTGCCAAATTTCCTCGTTGTATAGCTGTTTACGTCAATATTTAGTAGCCTTTGTGCCCCTAGGAAAGAAGAAAAATATTGAATCTACCCCCAACTTAGGCACGAATGCTCATTAGTCATAACTTATTACAATCAACAATTATATGCACATATTTTATCTTTTAAATTACACTAATTTATCTTCTAAATCACATCTACTGATCGACACTTTAAAGCCAAATTCATACATAAAATGGATGGCATAATGATGAGCCTTAGACAATCGCCAAAGATCATAGACCTTAGCAATTGCAGCTATTCCAGAAAATCACATGCAATTGGTCTAGCGATTGGGAGGACGAACACAAAATACTTGGTTTGTGCTTTAACTCGATTCTTGGTTAATTGGGTTTTGGGGAATTCATATATAGATTCTTTAAGGCTTAAGCATCACAATTGCTTATTCTACTCGTCCACTTGCAAGGTATCGGCACATTGCGTGTTAGTGGTTATGAATTTAAAACAAACAACCGAAACAAGTAGAAGCAAAGAAGATTGGGAGTTGAAAGAAAGAAGAGGAAATTAAGCACACAGGTTTTGTTTAACAACACAGAAGATGAATGGACTCTCTGCAATTTCTACAGTCCATCATCATCATCATCACCACCCACCCTACAACCCTGGATATTTTAAAGGGACAGTCCTGACTCTTCATCCTCTTCAAGAGTGGAAGCGTAGACAAAATAGAGAGCCCAGATAATGCCGAAGACGCCGAACAGGATCCAACCGAGAAGGTTGTTGCTGAGGCCGAAGGGAAGCCCGGTTCCTTCAGTGCTAAGTCTCTCATCCACCAAGGCCATGGCTGGGCCTGACATGGCTGCGGCGCTAGCCGCTGCCATCAAAGATGCCCCCATCCCCAACATGCTTGAGCTGCTTTGCTTCACAGAAGAAGGCTTTTCCTCCATGGAGCAACTCATTCTTCCCACCTTACCCATTGCTGGCAAACCTATATAAATAAATAAAATGAATCCTTAAGGAAGAGAACATAAGTTATGAACTCAGAATGCAAGTTTACATTCTCATTTCAGCACAAACCACTATTGTATATAATAAAAATGTCTAACTCAATTAATTGAACAGTCTTGATGAGTTATGTGTAAACTTCTAGGAATAAAAAAAACACCATTATAGTAAAGTTACAATAACTACCTTAAAATATAATTGGGAGTACGAAGGTGATTTGGTGATTGGGCAAAAGATCATAAGGGTTTTGGAATGATAAAGAAGTCATGAATTCGAATTTTCCACTAACATACCAGACTAATTATTAACATTTGCCATAAAAAAATAATGTAATTAGATTGATAGCAGATAACCGTTAAACTCTTTTAGAGTATGTTTAAATAGAGTATTTTAAAATTTCAAGAAAATTTAAAATTTAGGAAAATTAAAATGTATCAATTAAAATTCTTTTATTTTTAAAATTCTGTATTTGGATAAAGAAATTAAATTTTTTTCATTTTCAAAATTTTTTTTTTAGATAAAGAAATTGAATTTCTTCATTTTTAAAATTTTGAACCTCATATGCAGATACACGAATAGACGCTTGAGGTGAGTATCATGAGAGTAGCGAAAGTCGAAGTATTAATCGGTAATGGAGACGGAGCAAAAAGTGATGCGATTAGAGCTTTTATAGAAGAAAAAAATTTTAATTTCTCACCTTTTAGAAGAAAATTTAAATTCCACATTTTTAGTCGTTTAAAATTCTATTTTAAAATTCCAAAAATTTAAATTCTTCATATAAAAATATCCAAAAATTTAAATTTTTCATATAAAAATATCCAAATAATAAATTTTAAATTAAAAAATTTTAAATTCCTTCATAAATTACTTTCCCTAATTAAAATTCTCTATTCAAATAAATTCTTAAGAAAATGGTTGATTCATCAACCGACATCATCCATCAACCAAACAACCAATTGAAAGTTGAAACACGTATCTTAAAATTCTCATACTATATAACCGCTCTCAACATTCCTTTATCCCTTTCTTTCTTTATCGTCTTATTGCATGACATGTTGAAGAAATACCAGACATTGAAAGAGCTTATATATATTTTACGTGTGTTCCAGAAAGATGATGGTCCTATTTCATAATGGCAAATTAGAAAGAGAAGATAACTAACCAAGAACGGGAGATGAGACCCCAAGAGACCGTTTTTGCACAAGACATGCGCGGGTGATCGATGGGGTTGTGATAGCAGCGGAGATGGTTGCCATTTTCTTTAGTAACTATGGATGATTATCGAAATGAAATATACAGAGTATGACTAGGCTACTTTTGTTCCCCACACAGTTTTCTTCCTAAGCTTAACTGCCAAGACAATCCTATGCACCACAAAACATGGATAGATTCGTGGCCCCATGTTAGATATCCTTATCTGCAGCAATCCAATGATTTTCATCCATGTGTCAAATGATCGGTTTCATGACCAATATTCCCCTCACATAATCTAAGATGATGTTTAGAAGTTGGAACAATTTTTTTTCCGGAATAATTATAATTATTTTAAAAAGTTAATGTATGAAATTAGAAAAAAATAATTATTTGATTTCTTTCAATTACATTCACGCATTGAGCTTCTTCCCTCTCTCCACAGAAATAATTAGAGCGGAAGGGAATAAATAATAGACAACAATAATTAGAAATAAGAAACTCAAACAAATTGCAGTGAAAAAAAAGCTCAAACAAACATAATGTCAATGAATTACACTTCCTATTTAATAAGAGAAAAAAAAAATTTATATATATATATATATATATATATATATATTATAACATTCAATCACAAATTAATGCATATTAATTTTTAATTATTTAACTATTTAAAATCTTTTATATAGAGAATATATTCTATCATATTATAGATGCAAATACTAATTGTATTTATCAATAATTAATCTCTATTAAATAATTTAATAATCACTTTTAATAAGTTCTCTCCCTTTTAATTATATTATTTTTATCCACACATTGATTGACCGTGTAATATCCATTAAACTCATTTAATAATTCTCACACATGATTTTATAAATATTAATAACTTTCAGCCAATAATAAAAATATATATTAAAAATGTATAATTAACATTCCTCTCAAAATAAATAATAAATTCCCTAGAGTACGCTCCAAAAACTAGACGGATCATGACACATCCACATGAAAATAAAATAAAAATAAACATCTCAAACAAATAGTAACTCAGTATAAATACTAATAATAGGCCTGCCTCTTTCTCCATTGTGATTTATGAGCCTTCCTAATAATACCCTCCTCTCCCATTTAACTTCTGATATTCCATAACCACCAGAGACAATAGAATGAAAAACAGCTAGATCTTGGCTATGGGAAACACTGTAGAGAAGTGGTCATTCCTTTCCACTTTGTAAAGACTGGAGATCAAATCATCCTCACGGAACAATTCAAAACACAGCCGTAAACTAATTTGAAATTTTGTTCTTCAAATAGGCCAGCTCCCAGTCGACGCATGGAACTAACCGTGATTTGCCTTCAAATTCACATTAAAATCTCTCGAATAACACAAAAGAAAGTATGAGTTGCTTCAGCATGAATCACATCCGGGCCTTGTGACGCCAACCAAAATACACACTAAAGGGCAAAGAATGTTGGCATAAATTAAGAGACGCCAAAGATTATATACACAACAACCAATTGCATCTGCAAGCAGGTAAAATGCACGTCACTGACTCTTTATCTTGATTGTAAGTTGTAACTATAAATATGCTAAGTTTCTAGAACGAAGTGCATGGAAATTTTGGGGTGGTCAGAGATATGAACTTTAAACGATTGCAGAAATATTAACGTGAAGAAAGTCATGAATGTGCCATCAAGCTAGTCGACAACAAAATCCCCGTCATGTCAGGTAGAGGGAACTTTGAATTTTGAACTATGCCTGGAGATTGCACTGTTGAAAAAAAATGTTGTCAAAATTCAAGAATTTGGTCCAATAACTTTTATATCTTCCCATTGCAATATCCAGCCACGGCTTCCTAAGCCCATCATAGTGTATAACGGCAGCCTGTTCAATCTCATTTCGATCAACATCCGAACTGTAACCAAGGCCAAGAACATGCCACTGTCTATCCAACAACTCTGTCTTGTTATAGAAAGTCAGCCAGCCTAAAGGTAGACTTCCAATGTTCCACAAACCCTGCAACCGTTAACCCAGACAAATACATTAGACAATTTTATTTTTAAAAAAAAAGTTATTGGGGAAAGAAAAGACAAGTTGCACTAACAAATTAACATTTCTGCTCCATCTCAAACAGTAATTTGAATGATAAGACATATATTCCCTAATGTGATTGGACCACCAAATTAGATACATGAAAAAAAACGCCAATTTGAAATACAAATCTCAATGCCATGGTGATATAAAATCTTTGACCTGATAATAGTATCTGTTTCAGGTCATTCATAGTCAGAAGTCATAAACTACTCCATTAAGGATGCTAAAATTCAAAAAAGAAAATTGCAAAGCTACGGTTGATACAATTCAAGTTCAAGAGCTTGGATGGCAACAATTATTTGTTAAATCTCCATTACCTCATAAGTGAAGAGTTAAGGACATTTACTTGGGAGAAATTTGATTGGGCTATATAATATAGAAACACCACAAAATTAGTACAAATAAAGACATTTTTTAACCATACCATTTGCAAATAATTCTGATAGACAGCAGTTAAATTATGTCTCCTCCACTGTTGCAAATCAAACAAGTTCATCCCAAATGCCCATGTGCAAGCATTGGCATCAAACCTCTTTCCAATTAATGGATCTGATAAGTTTATGAACATATCAATCCTATGAAATGGGATTTTTCCTTCCTGACAAGTTCCAACTGCTCCAATTACATTTCCCTTCATATTGATATTCCATAGTTCACTGAGATCTTGTTGCACCACCACATCATGATCCAAAAGCACAATCTTATTTAAAGCAGGAAAAATGTCTGGAAGGTAGAAACGCAGGTAGTTCAGTTCAGAAGTGTATCTTGGATCGCTGGAATTATTTTCCTGGTAGGTATTGTACTTGGACGACCATTCAATGTTGTCTATGCTCAGTATCTGGACTGTAGCTTTGCCAGGAGGATTTATTAAGAACCACATTGAGATAGCTGGTAAGTTGAGTGATTTGGTCAATACATGGAAAACAAGTTTCTCCTGTTCCTGCAATTTGGAAATCATTGTCAAGCTTTCTTGCCACTTATATATACAGACTTAATTGTTTCATCGGATATTTCTAGTCAATAATGAGAACTGTTTAGAATTATAGGTTTACGAAATAATGGAAAAAGGGTGACAACGAAAACATCAGCTCAAAAGCAAAATTAAAGAGTGACAGTGTTAAAAGAAAAAAAAAAGGAAGCTAATCCACATAATAAAAAAGGTATTATTTACCTTGGCAGTAGAGATAGTAGAATTAACAACCGCTGCACATGCCAGAACATTGTCAGAGAAGACAGCATAATGATAAAGGTCTGGATGATGAATTTTATTTTCATTTGGAAGTTTTCTCTCCTCAGGCCTCAAGGCAAAGTATTCTGCAGTCAACCGCATAGAAAGACAGTGAAGGCCTTTTGGGGCGGTCCTTGCAGCAAGATGAACAAGATATGTTGCCTGATGTCTCTGAGAACGGACTTGCTCTTCAGCCTGACGCTGCATCGTATGGAGCTTAGCACCCATAGCAGAGCAGTCTGGGAAAGCACGGTAGACTTTAGACAGGGAAGCCTCCATGTGTCTCATTTTCTGCAAAGCACTGTGAACTTTGCGTGTTTTCAGATTGAAAAATATTGTCAACTTTTGTTAACAATTTATTTCACATCAAATTTCTACATGCATTTCTTTCTATATCGCTAGTTTCTAAGGTATTATAAATTTATAATTTGAATTTTTGAAAAAAACTTGTGTGCTGGTCCTTGAAAAATAAAAGGTTTCTTAATGTCATCTTTCCATTTCTAAGCCCTTCAATCCTCCTTGTACATCTAATTAGCTTCAACTAATCCTTCTGTATAACCTATATATATGCTCAGTCAGTGATGTGGATAGGAAGGAACAGTAGCAAATTAAAATAAATAAAGAATGCAAGGATTCAAGTATTCAACTGTAAAAAATTAAACTCCGCCTATGGTATCATAGCTGGTCCCAAGCTTGGATAAACAAGGAGGGGTGTATTAGACCCTTGGTAGTCAATGTAAAACTCATTGATATACCAAACATGGATCACCCATGACATATTTGAGGATTTGGTCTTTAACTGAACCCGGTGGCATTGTGTGATACATGTAGCTGACCTCACCTAATGAGATAATTAGATTGTAGTAGCTTTCGTTGTTGTATTCAGTTGAGAAAATTAGCAATCAACATTGTGGGGTGAAATGAAGTAAGTGTCAAACATACATTTTACAAGGACCAACCAACACATTAGTAATTTTCATTTGAAATTTCTAGATTGTAGAAGTTAGAGGGTTAAATATACTCTTTTCTGAACTAAATGCAAACATAGACTTACATAGGAAATTTTACCTCGTTGACAGATCTGAATCCTGGGTGGCTTCTCCAACTGCTAATTCCATCTCTCTCGTTAGCTGCTCCAAATCCCTCAAGCGTAAATTGCTGCTTGGTGGTGCAATTTTCAAGTATGCTTTGGCTAAAATAACTTGATCCTTAATCTCTTGAACTTTCTTATTTGTAACTTGAATATTCTTCTCTGACATTCTCTGTGAATCATGTATGTTCCTACCTTGAGCCATGAAGGATAATTCATTCTGCTGAGCTCCCTGGCGTTGTCCTTTATCTGGGTTGAATCCTGAAACTTGACAATAGTGCACACTTCAACCAATCTCACATAGTTGATTACTAAGTGGCATTACGTAAGCCGAAAAGTAAATAGTAAAATGTAAACCTATATATACCAACCATTTCTTTCCAAAGTGGTAGTTCTGTAACCTGCAATTCCAGATTCCTTAAAATCATTATTCTTTTCTGAATAGTAACTAATTGTTGAAGCAAAATCTTTTTCCGTATAAACAACTTGATTTGGCTCTTCTAATCCGTCAGCACCTTCCTGAATCTCAAAAACAGGCCGAAAATCACAAATTATATTCTAAAAATATTTATCTGTCAACTCACTTGGGAAAGAAAACAAGAATTTAAGCAGAGAGGAAAATTCATTATCAAATATCCTATACTACCTGTTCTACAGCATTTAACTTCAAAGCATCTCCCCAGTATCTCTGCAACAAAAAAAAAAAAATAAATAATATAAAAAAGGGACAAAACTTATATATAGTTCCAAAGTGCTATTGGTGTCATTCTCCAATAAGAATTGGAGTTTTATCTCTGTAATACACACCAACATTTGATGGAAATTTTTATTATGCAAATTATTGATGTGAAACTCCAATTCCGATAACACTTATCAAGTTGTATCTAAGTTTTATCCCAAAATAAATTCAAGTTCCAAAGCAGAGCGTAGAGTTCAACTGGCTGCTTTGAAAGCAGAATAAATTTCCTCCACTTGAAATAAATAAATCCAAAGTATACAGATTATCCATAGCTAAAATCCGAGAAAGAGCAAGAAATTCGATTGAGTAGTCCACTCACCGACACTCGAAATTAAAATTAAAATCTACTAAAAAACAAGCTTAACTACATTTTCTCCAGCTCAAACTCATTCCTAGCAACCAAGAACAAGGTGAACGAGAAACACGTTCCAGCAAACAAACAAGGAAATGATCAGTTTAAGCTCGAGAATCAGGAATCTTACAGCGCGATATAAATCTTCGAGAAACTCTCTTCTCCCTGAAACGCCGGTCACAGAAACGCACATAATCAATCGGAGAAGTCATAACATAAGTGATAAAAAATGCAAAGCGACATTGCAGTTTGCATCATGAGAGAGAGAGAGAGAGAGAGAGAGAGAGATTACCGAGAAGAGTGAGAAGGTTGAGGCGGTGAGAGACGAAGACGAGAGGAGCGACGACGGAGAGAAAGAAGAGAGAGAGGATGAGAATCCTCTGACAGAGACGAATTTTGCTCATTGGTGAGTGTGGTTCTTCCTCTTCTGGATCCTTCTCGAGAAGAAGAAGTACATTACATTTGGCAGATTCAGATCCCGGAGAGGGTATGATAGTTCCACCGGAATGAGCAAGTACGTAGGGTTTCACTTACTCTGTCTTTACCGTGTTACTGTTAGCGAGACAGAGAAGAAAATATACAGAAAGTGAGAAAACCAAGCTTAGCTTTGTCCATGTTTATCGTTCCGACAGTCGGTGAGAAAGAGCCAAGTCAAGTTAAATTGACCATGAAAATTACTTTATTTTTTTATATAAAAATAAAAGCATTACATTTATATTATTTTATTTTATTTTATTTTCTAAATAAATTAAAATAATAATAATAATACTTTTTTTAGTTTTATATTTTTTAGAACAAAATAAATTGGAATTTCTCAATTAAGAATAATAAAAGTAAACGAAAATTGGATCCTTACGTTGCAAATTAAAAATAAAATATCCTGGTGTAAAGTAGTTGAGTAATTGTTTTTTAGAAAGTAAAAAGTATAATTGATTTATATTTATCTATAAAACATTAAAAAAAATATGAGATATCATTTAAAATAGTTCATGACTTTTTGTTTATAAAATAATTCATTATTTTAATCAGATTTTAATTTCAATTATCTTATGATTATTTTGAAAAGTTAAAATAAACATATAGACGTTTTAAAAGTGATTATTTTTTAAAAATATATTTTTCATGAAAAATTGTAAAAAATGTCAAATATTTCTTTTGAAAACATGTTTATTTTTTAAATTATTTTTCCTTTCTATGGTCATAGATCAAATAAACAATTTCAAGTATCTTGGGATTACTTTTTTGAAAATAACAAATGATTAAATCTTTAAGTGAAAATCAAAATATAATATCATTTTTAAAAAAAAATTGAAATAATGAATTTAGAATAACATATACTCTAAATTTTGAATGTTAAAAATAAACTGTGAGCAGACTCTTATTAGGATCTAATATGATGTTATTTGATTAAAAGATACTTTCAATATCATTATTATCTTATCTTGTATTGCTTTATATTACCTAAACTTTATTTTAAGGTTGTTTCTATTTAAATTATTAATACTATCATATTATACCATCATTTTATTGTTGTTGTTACTATTACTACATTGTTATTACTATTATTGTTGTTACTTTAGTGTTAGAAACTAATAGGAATTAGATAGTAGTAGAGCAACCAGATTAAACCTAAAGAGGGACTAAGCCCATAAGTCACGACCCACCAATGTTTATGAGAAGGGGAAAAAAGACAAGTATTAGGTTTACTTGTTAGAAAATAAAAGAGAGATAGCAAAAAGAGAAGAGGATGGGAGAGCAAAAAGAGGAGAAAGAAAGGGAAAAAAAATTAAGTTTGGAAAGCCGTGTTGGAGCCTGCCTTTATGCTTTCCTAACTCATTCACTACCTTTCTCGTGCTTTTCTTTCATATTTACTTTTACCTTCATTTTTCCACCATGCCTCTAATATTAATGATGGGGTTTATAAAATGTGTTAGAATGGACTGTTTGGATAAACACCCTGATTGCATTTTTGGATTGAATTTCATGAATTAGTGGTTAAGCATGTGTAGAAATTATGTTTCCTTTGTATCTTGTGATTTGTAATGGTTGGGATAAGTTAAGCATTGATTGTATGAGTTTGGAGGGAGTATTGAAGTGTTTAGAAACCTTTAAGGAAGATGATTTGTGCAAAAATCGCAACTTTGTGTAGAAATCATGAATTTCATAAATTGCAAATGTTGGGTATTGAGTTTAGTGCAGTATTAAGAAAAAATTGTTTGAATAAATTTGGCTCATTTAAGCAAATTTTAGAGGCTGAATCATCTTTAGATACCTTCATAAGAAATGTAACTTTAGATGTTAGTTAGCCAATGACTTTGGTCTCACCTAAAGATAAGGTCTATAATTCAAGATATTGTAGTTTTACTTAGCAAAGGTTGAGAGTTGTCAAGATTATGTGGTAAGTTTGCCTTTTTCCTAATTTTATAAATAATGGATGATAAAGTAGATCTTAAGGTTATATAAAAGTTGTAGATAATGATTTTAGCTTTTAAATAAGATGAATATTAACTTAATAGGATTAGTATAACCCTAAACATTATTATTACACTTAACAAAGATCATTATTAAGCGAGGAGAATATGACAATATGTTATATACGAATCAAAATGAATATGTATAATGTTAATTTTTGAACTACATATATGTATGTGATTAATGTAGATTTTGATATTGTGATGGTAAATGCATGAAATCCTTGAGATCTTGAGAATAAGTTTGCTTGTGAACTTTTGAATATATACATTGCACGAGTCTTGCAATAGAGATTGAGAATAAGATGCAATTGCATACCATTAGGACAGGTGACCTAACCTATGAGATGGCGAGAATGGGCTTGGGTGGTATGTCAATGATGAGTAGCCTAGCATGTGAAAGACAAGAATTGGCTCATTGTTTGCAATGGAAGTCCAGTGGGACTAGTGTTTACTTCGAGATGTGATATAATCATTACATTTGAAAGTTGTTGAATAGATATGGATCAAATATAACATATTTTTATATTCTCCTCACTTAAGTATGACCTTTGTCTGTGTAATAATGTTGTTTAGAATTATAGTAACCCTATTAAGTTAATATTCAACTTATTATGATGGGGGATACAACAAGTTTAGCTTGGACCTTAGGGGGCTTGGTAGGGAAGCTCCAATGATATATGTTGACCTCATGGAGTCAGAGCCTACTTGTAAAGTTGGATAATGCATTGTATATTGATGTTAATGACACTTTTTATGGGTAGACCAACACTCCTAGACTATTCTTTTGAGTTAGATATGATATAATATGTGCATTGAGTAGAGTTTGAGGGACATGGCATACATATGCATAATGTTGCAATATAATGTGTTGGATTGTGTTGTGATGAGATTATCTGAACTCAACTTCTCAATATCTCAGTATCGAGTTTCTGGAAGTTCATCACTCTTATTGTAATATACTTATGTAGATAATGCTTACACTAATGTCCTTGTCATTGAAATAAAAGACCTCAATTCATTTTATCCTTATTTAATTGATAGACTTTTTATTCTCATCCAAGAAAATCTTACCCTTGATGAGTCTCTCTTTTTTCTCTCCTCGACAATTATATAACTTGTTTTCTTTTGCTTTTTTAGCTTGAGAAGGTGGTGACGCAAGTTAACTTGGAGTTGAAGCTAAAAAATGCTAGGTTACTAAAATTATAAATGATAACATGCTAAGTGATATTCATATGACAACAAAATTGTTAACATCATTAGAGGTAGATAAATAATTTAATACATAATTGGATTCTGATGATTTTGATTTGTGTTTAGTATACTTTTGCTTCAATATGAGATTTTTAGTAGTACATTATTAGATATGAAAACATTTTGTGAATTCAATCTTTCAATATTTCAATATAATATATGCTGTTTTAATTTTAATAAGAGATTAAAAGTGCGGCTAAGAAAAAAGTAATATAAAAAAAATAAAAAGAGCGAAGCGCAGGTACACCAACCCCGTGATGCACGCGAGCGCAGATAAACCAAACCCCCCTCCCAACACTGCCCTCACACGTAATCTAGTAATCTAGCTAGAGTGCGCTTCTTAAACTAGGAGAGCGCCACGGTGCACGTTATCTCCGCCTCCGACATCACTCTCCATCAGTTTCTGTTCGAACAAAATAAATACAAGGTTTCATTTGAGAGAAAAAGAATAATAATAATAATAATAAAAAGACAAACCAGTTTGTGAGAGCATTGGTTAATGCCTTTTTTTCCTCTCTCGATTGAGATCAACCTCAGCAACACCAACGCTGTCCGAATCCAACAATAAGCTCCACCTAAATCCACGTCCAATCTCACCGACCCATCTCGTTTAATTCTTCTTAACACTCTTCACCGATCCACACATGGCTACACTACTTAGGTCCCTTTTCTTAATTCCTTTCTATCTATGCCACGTAATAATATGTTATTATTTATTTAGCGTTTGATTGTTCATATTGGTTGTATGTGGTATATGGTGGTGTTAATGCAGGTGATTATTGTAGCGAAGTGGACGTAAATTTGCATGCAGTGATAAGATAGGATTGATATACGTTGGTGAGTGAAGGTTGATGAAGATGAAGAGGTTGGTGAGAGTGAAGAGGGATGCGATTGCAGCATGCATGACTTGCCCGCTTTGCAATAAGTTCCTCAAAGAAGCCACTGCTATTTCTCTTTGCCTTCATACGTGTAATTAACCGCTTTCACTCCTTCTTAATTTATCTTTTCCATATAAATATGACCCTTCTAATATATATATTCGTTCCCTTTTGTTTTTTCCCCGAATTTTCTCTAATTTTTATTGTTTTCTGCGTTTTAATTTCCTTTCATGGGGGGTGGTTATTGCGTTTTTTCCATTTGGTTTTGCTGCTTCTTTTACTCGCGATGGGGCGTATTTGGTATTTGTTTAATTATTACAGATAAGGGTGTTTCGTGTTTGGTAATTGAATGCTTTTGAAAATTCTATTTTCACTCCTATGTGTGCCGTGTCACACACCATCGAGAACGTGATTGTGAGCAGTACTGTGACTATTTTCTCGTGTCTTCACTTTTCTTGTGTTGTTTTAGCTTATAAACATCACCTATCCGTTTCTTGCATTTTAGTGCCTAAAAAGATATAGGAAATCAATCGTATTCAAGTCTATAAACCATTCAATAGAGACCTTATATTCATATGTCAATAAGACTTAGGAGTATACATTGTATGGAACTATGTATGATGGTCTTTCCCCTGGACAACTTTCAAGCTAATTGTTTAGAGTTTGATGATGTAAAATTTGTGCTCCTTGTGAATGCTTCATAGGTGACTAGACATATTGATCCTACGGAATTTTATACAGTTTGCAGGAAGTGCATTTATGACAAAATTGCAGATGAAGAATTGGAAAATTGTCCATTATGCAACATTGATTTGGGCATTGTTCCGCTCGAGAAAATGAGGTCAGTTCCTTCAGACAATTTTGTGACTCACCCCTCTCTTGTTGTACCTTTTCTTTAAAAAGAAGAGAGGAGGAGGGGCAGGGGGTAACTATAAAAACCCTCTCGTCTATTTTGACATGGTTGTGAGTTGTTAAATATGCATGAAAGGTGTTGATTTAACTTGGCATGTTGTACCAACAAGAGATTCTGTTTTGCAAGTCAATTATCATTTAAAGGCTGCTAAAATAGAGATGTAAAATAGAGCATTTCTCTTAAGAAACAAATATATTGTTGATGTGTCTAGATGTGCACTGTAAAGCTGTTTAATGCTACTGATTGCTCAAACATTTAGTGAAACCCCATAAAGCAAGAAAAAGGAAACAAACAGGTGTATTAGATTGATTATGCTGCAGCTAGATCTTCCACTAGGTTGGTATCGTGCCACAATTGCAACAATGAGAACTGTTGATGTGATGATGGTTCTATCAAGATAAAGTCATTGATTTCTTAAATTTATGAAAACTTGCTCCTGAAAAATCCAGTTGTGGCATCTCAATAACTTGTCATAACATACATGCATGTGCACTATAACATCCAAGGAAATAAAATACATTCAGTTTGACATCGATAGATATTTTAGCCACTGTTTTGATAGTATGTATGCAGTTTAACTTCTGAAGTTTTTCCGTTCATACATTTCACGTGTCTGATATTTCGCAAGAGAAAATATCAAAGTATTTAAGATGTATGAAACCAAAAATTAAAGCAACAGAAAATTTTAACAATTGTACTTTACCTTCATTAGATTGCTTTTAATAAAAGAGTGAATTACACTTACACCCCTATGGTTTCTTGAGATTACACATACACTCCCTACGTCTTTTGACGTTTACAGCAACCTCCCATATTGGGATACACAGTGTAATATTTTCAAACAATCAAGGGGTATCGGTGTAATAATTTTCAAAAACTTAAGGGGGTTAGTTTAGGAGTAAAAAAAAGGAGAGGTATAAGGTGATATTTGATGAAATTTCAAGGAGTGTCAGTGTAATTTACTCTTAATAATTTATCATCTGAAATATTAGCTTGGAATCGGAATAAGGAGGAACAGCATAAAAATAGTTCTAATCCAATTAATAGGATTGAGAACTGTCTCAGGCAGATATGACAAACTGGTAAAACTTAAGAAGGGTAAACTTTTCTTTAAATTAATTGCTTTCACCACTAGTATTTATATGTATGGCTTTGGCATTGAAGCACACAGCTAAGTTTTTATTAAAAAAAATATTTTTTCTCTTTTAATTTGTTTCATGATAAGTTACATGTCTTGGTTCCTATTACCAGGCCAGATAACATTTTGCAAGATTTAAGGAACAAAATTTTCCCTTTCAAAAAAAGAAAGGAGAAGGCACCTGTATCTGTCTACTCAGCACTATTACCAGCTAGAAGAAAGGAGAGATCACTTTCATCTTTGGTTGTCAGCACTCCAAGGGTATGTACACAGTCAACCATGACAGGAAGAAGAACAAAACCTGCAAGAAAGGCTAGTGGCCTGCAGGGATCTAGTTTCTCCATTGAGAAGCTCATTAAAAAAGAAGAGGAATTACTGGAAGATCACCAAGATAATTCATGCTCGCCTGACACTTCAAACAAGTCTACTAAGAATGGTGGGCAGGTAGGAAAGGCAATCAGGCTCTTCTCACTGTGCTCGCCATGTCATATATGGTTCTGTTTACTTTGGTTTATTTTTTCATTATCTTGGTTCATTTGTTTTCCCTGATTGTATTGGAATTAGTTTGTAATGTGCTTGTACTTTTCGTCGGTGTAGAGTATGTCACCTTGTAAAAATAGCCAATCCGTATGCAATAGAGAACCACAGAATGGTGCTGAACCACACGAAGCAAAATGGGATCTTTGGAAAACTTTGAATTATTTAGCCGAGGCTGCAAGTAGGAGTAAGCCTTTTAAGTCTAATGTGCAAGCGTCTGATGCTAAACTAGAATCCATGAAAGTGACTGACAGTGATGCTAAAGTGCTGAAAGCCAAAATTAAGGAAAAGAAGCGCAAGGCAAAAGTTGAAGATGAAAAGATTAGCAATGATCATGTCTCTTCAGATACAGCAAAACCCAACAAATTGCGAAGAGTTCGCTCAAGAAAGGAACCTGTTTTTGGAGAATGTAGAATATCACCTCAGGCTGTTCTGGATGCTACTGACAGAAATCTCTTATGGAATGATTCAATTTGGTTCTCCTTAGCAGCTTCTGAAAACCAGTGAGAAAACATAGCTTTGGAATTTGAATTAACAATTTCTATCTTGAAATCCTGTAATAAATATATGCATTTCATAAATCATATTTTGAATATTTTCTCTATATGTACTAATTTTGGACTAATGTTTCAGAGAAGGAGATGCACCTTTGCCGCAAATTCCTTCAAATTATGTAAGAATAAAGTAAGTCCCTTCACATTTACTGGACCTGTGTAGACACTGTCACTACTTTATTACATGCTTTTAAACAAAAAAGATTCTGCTTAGAGCAATGTAGGACATCATTCTCTATCTTTTTCTCTCTCTAAATTGAATATGTGATTCTATACTTAGGTATTCATAAATATTTTTGTTATGCCCATCTTCACAGAGTAAATTTCATGCAACTTATTAAATCACATAAAAGGAGGTAATCGGTCTGAGCTTTGGTTGATTGTACCTCAGTAGGAATGATTTATCATTCTATCAATTAGACAGGAAAATAAATCACAGAACATATGCAGATCAAGGTTGGTAGGACTGGGAGAATGTGCTTAGACTTAGATGGAAGGCCCAAGATTTGGAGAGTATATGTTAGAAGGAACCGGGGTGTGAAAAGAGGTGGTGAGGTGGCAAGTGGCGTAACTGTTTTGCCAAGTGCATGAGAAGGGTATTGGGATATATAGGGAATGATTAGAAGAGAGAGGGGGTATCTTTTGAGATCATGAATTCTGTTAGGATCAGAGGGCAATAGCCTTTCTGTAGGGGCCTAGCTCTGTGGCAGTTGGATTCATTCCTTCTGTATTTTCTTTTCTGCGAATAACATAACTCATTCCCTGATTTACATTTTCATTTTGCTCCTTGTTTTCTGGTCCCTAACAAAGGTGATATGTAAGCTATTTTAGCATAACACTGTAACTATCCCAGGAAAAGAAAGAGGCCATGAATGTGTGAAATAAGTGGCCACGTGGATTTTAAAGTATGCTTTCACCAATTCTACAGCCGTATGGCTTATGGGGATGCTTACCTCCACTCCCATCAGTAAATGTAGTACTAGTAGCATATGATGTCTCTGGCGTTCTCTCTTTGTATTAGTTTCTATTCACCCATCTGGAAATATGCCTGAGAAGCTGATTTTGCTTAATATTTGCTGCTCCTATGGCTTTTTAAATATAGATCTTACTGAGCTCTGATTTCTCATGTATGTCTATTCCTTTTGCCACAGGAACGGAAGCATACCTGTCTCGTTTATCCAAAAATTATTAATGAAGAAACTAGGCCTGAATAGTGAGGATGAGGTAATTTCTTTGTTGGATATGAAATTCATTATGTAACTAGGGAATAGCTGGGCGTCAAAGACTAGTATCTTGGTGCTATACTTGGATTAATTTTCATCGAACCTTTGGTGTGTTCGAGCTAAGTAAATGTTGTGTTATAGCATCCACAATTTGATTGTCATTAAAGTTTTTCTGCTTGTTTCTTTAGCCCTTGACATGTTGCATTATTCTAAGACATGCACTTGTAATTATATTCTGATACACTTTCCCTAATTGCAATGTGACAAGCCAGCTTCTATAAGCATCTTAATATTCATCTCTTGTTTTATGGGGCAACAACTTAGCAGTGTCCTTTTAAGGTTTTATTTCATTGTCAATTTACTTATTATCCAGTCATGTTTTGGTATTTAACTGTACATAATTTATGGTAGCAACTCAGAACCACATCACAGCATCACTCTTGTTGTAACTTTTGGTGCCTCTGGGGGTGAAAACTATTGCTTGTTGTTGGCTCTA
Source organism: Glycine latifolia (assembly GCA_013407115.1). Lineage (NCBI taxonomy): Eukaryota > Viridiplantae > Streptophyta > Magnoliopsida > Fabales > Fabaceae > Glycine > Glycine latifolia. Next base: position 3,406,411 of record CM023950.1, read on the forward strand.
ATAATTTCAAAATAGGCAAACTGTGCTAGTCTACATGTTGCTCAGTACTAACTCTTCAAGTTACTTTTTTTCTTGTAGGTTGAGATTAAATGCATGGGACATCCAGTGCTTCCTTCACTGCAGGTGCAAAATTTGGTTGACTTGTGGCTTGATACGGCGTCTTCAGGACATAGAATTCCAGCAACCATTGGATCCTCGGGGAAAGATTTTGTAATGATCCTAACCTATGGTCGGAAGGTCCTACACCCTTGATCGTGGTTCCCAATTTTTCCCTTTCACATTTTTATTATAGCATGAAAAATCAAAAACCTTCCCAGAATAATTGCTTCCTCGTCAACTGGCGTTCTTATGTCACCGTTGCCAATAGGCACGCAGTTACGAGGAAATCTCCTATCCTGCTAGACTGTTGAATATAGAGTAGCATGCTGTTCTGTTGGTCATTGCCTCATTGTAGTGATCATTGGTTTCTGATTTTT
>CM023950.1:3407286-3431782 GCA_013407115.1 Glycine latifolia
TTTTTTTCCCGACAACCCCCGTAGACCCTAACAATTTCTAGATTGATATGCAAAGCTTTGCTCGTAATGTTGCCGTCTGATTAGGCATGCATTTGCATTCTCAATTGGAAAGAAACGGCCGTTTTCACCCATCAAACACAAATAAATTATATAAATTATGTCATAACCATTGATTTTAAAATTGGATGGTAACTGAACCAATCAAGGCACTAGTTCATTGTTTCTAAAAAGGTACGGTATTTTAGTGTTAACGGACTAATCACTAGACCAGTTCCCTATCGAATAGGCCGATCCAATCCGATTTTAAAAACCATGTCATAACAATGAAATACAAACATGGATGCTCTCCCTGCTTTTGTGAGATGTGCCATGAACTGGTAGGCATCTATCCATCTAATCATCCGATAAATATCTGAAAAAGAATTGGTAGTTCACCCTAATGGAATACAAAATTTGAGTTATGACAATTTATAATTTCTTAACCATGTTTTTATGAGAAGGTGGTGATATAAAACCATTTATATGCCTTTACCAAATAGCACAAGTTATTGAAAGAGCTGATTCTGGTATTAGAGCCTTCACGCTGAAGTGCTCAATAGTTAAATAATTGCTATCCCATTTTTAATAATTAAGTTGAATTTCAATAGTTAAATAGTATGCAGGTGCAAGCCTCTTACTTGAATAGACGTGTAACCAATTCCAGAAAAGCTAAAGCTTTTCAGGTAAAACCTCATGTTTATTAAACTTTTAACATGCCCTATCACGCAAACTGTTGACCACTTAGTCGAAGACATGTAAATATGAGGTTATATATCAAAGTCAAACCAACTCTCCTAATAACTTAAGCTATTAGATGAAGACACAAATAATGGGAAGATGTTAAACGTCTACCCATTAGGGTGGATAAGTATAGGGAAGAGACGGATAGAAAGAACAAAAGGCAGGAGAAAGTGAAAATGTGATAGAAAGAACAAAAGGCAGGAGAAAGTGAAAATGTGATGTGAAAAGAATAGAGAAAAGGACATGAAAAAGAATGAAGAGTGTTTGTATGAATATAATTCCCCTAAATGATTTTATGCACATGATTGTTCCTTTTCTCATAAATCTGTCGATGCATAGTTTTCAGGTGAAAGAGTCGAATTTTCAGAACAGAACAGTCTAATCTGGAGGCAAGTGTATAACAGGCTTTATAAGATATACCACAATAAAATACTATAGGAAACATGGAGATACCAGATAGTATTTTAATTCTAGATAACCAAGAAATATTTTGGAAATTTAAGAGCCTGGTTTAGTTTGAGAGTCAAAATGTCTGTTTCATTTCCTGTTTTTAGCCATTAATACAAAAATAAGACCTTATTTTCACTCTATTCTTGTTTTTGAATAATAATTGCACAAGAAATAGCTATAAAATGTTTGCACCATTTCTTATACACATTTAAAAACAAGGTGGGAATTTTATAGTTATAAGTAAAACAAGAAATGAAAACAAAAATGATTTTTTTTTTTTTTTTACAAATCCAAATGACTCCTGTGGTGTAAAAAACCAGAAAATCTATAATCAAATTCAGAGATAAAGAACACAGAGTCAAAGAGTACTCAAAAGAATAAAAGAGGGAAGAGTTTCACTACTCAGTCTGATTGCATATGGTTTACAATCTGTTCTTATATACATATTTTGCGAGATCAGATCTCAACTTCCACCCAACTAGCCAACTGACTAACCAAAAAGTGGCAACTAACATTGACTAAGTTGTCAGCTAATTGCAGCTAAGCATTTAAGCAGTTATTTTGTCATATTGTTCATCTAGAGAATGATGAATTGCCATTTGGTTCTCTATTCAATTCTCTCAAATGTTGTACACTCAATTGACTCACAGCAGACAAAAACAGGCTCTGCATCACATCTTCGTCGCATAACACAAGCAAGTCTAATTCAACAAAATCGGATCTCTAAACTACAGCAACCCAAGCCACTCCAAAAAGCACAACATTATATTATATAATGATCCTAATTTGATCATGATATTAATCTACTAAGAAAAAGAAAATGGATAAAGAGGGTAGCTAGCAAGGAGGATAGGAAACTGAAATACATATGGTCATGACAACTAGAAACCACAAATGAATAACCAAAATGATTACATCTTCATTTACACTTGATATAAAATAAAAAACAAACAAATCTTACCAACTATTGCTAAACCTATTACAAATGCAAAAGCATACCAAATCAAACCAGACAATACATTGATTGGAACTCTAAATACATAAATTGAATGCTTAAACCTATGAAAGAATTTACATGAGATTCTAAAAACATAAGAAAAAGGGACCAAACAACAAGCAAGAAATCTATTCCAATTCCAAGCGAACAGCACCGTAAGTAAACTCATCATATGGACATAATTCATATTTCCGCATAACCAAAACCTCTATTTTCTTCAAATGCATGCAATGCCAGTAACACAAAAAACGATAAAACGACAACGAAATCAGTTATATATCTCATAACTAGCTATATTCTAGTGTACCCTGTTCGTTTTGTAGGGCTACCACCAACAAACGAAACCAGACCTCCATCGGAAACTTCCAATTCATCCACGTACAAATCCTCGGTGCTCCTAAGCGCCGCATGTACAGCCACCGCCGCCGCTGCGACGAGCAGCGCCACCACCACGTTGAGCCAGACGCCGGTGAGGACGAGGGCCGCGACGGTGACGGCGGCGAGCGCCGCGAGGACGAGACGGTCGTCGAGCTCGCGGCGGAGTACAACGACGGGGCCGTCGCGGAAGAAGTAGAGGAAGAACCACGCGGTGAAGACGGCGAGGAACACGACCAGGGAGATAGGGTACCAGAGGAGGCTGAGGAACACGACCAGGAGCACGGCCATGGCGTAGTTCACGCGGAAGTGACCGAGGTTGCACTTCACGCGGAGCATGGCCTCGCCGAGGGTGTAGGGGCGCGCGAACGAGTGGAGCGCGAAGAACTCCTCCCATGGCCGGCGCGTGGCGAAGCCGGAGGGAGCGATTGAGCGTGAAGTGGGAGAGGGTGAAGGGTTAATGAACGACATTGCGTCGAGTTCGAAACCCTAATTCCCTAACCCTAACCGGAACGCGAAGATGAAGTTGGTGTTCCGGGTATTAGTATCGGGAACGAACGTGCTTGAATGTTAGGTGCTTCGTGTCGTTTTGATATAACCGGGTTTGTGACTGTGACTAAGTTCTGTTAAGTATTAAACTCAACGACGTCGGTAACGGGGTCTTGCCCTCTATAATGGCGCCAAAAAGGCAAAAACATTAATTAAGTAGCTTTTGACTATTATTTATTTGTTGATCATGATTTAACATGAATTAACTCATCGTAAATAGTAATTAATATTTATAAAAATCGTATTTAAGATTAGAATTCAAATCTTAAATTATTTAAGTAAAAAATACAAGTAATTATTATTTGAACTAATCATTTTGTTGGTTTCGACTATCATTTGTGTTATTTGAAAAAATAGTTTGTATATAATAACTCTTTTAACATTTTTTTCGTAAGAAATTGATGGCTTATCTTATGTCAAGATTTTAACCAATCACAACATAAATATTAGTATAATTGTATATAGTGCAAAAGTAATGTCACAATCTGCGTCAATCTATGAAGTCGGGGCATGAAAGCTTGTTGACTAGTGAAGCGTTATGGCCCCATTGTGTATGTGTCGGCATGACAAGTGGCCAGGTTTATGCATCATATTTATTTTATTTATGGCTAAAATATACAGAGGGGGTGGCAAAGAAAAGAAAATCAAATGCCTCATACGATGTACCAAGTATAAACTACTATTGTCTATTTTTTGACAGTATACTAAATAGTCTGGTTATCGTCTATAGTATTTTTTAGATTTCAGTTTTGTAGTTATGTTCACCCTTTGTTTGATTTTGATTACTTCAAAAGTTTTTCGGTCGGAAAAGCTTTTAGTTAGCTGAAATATTGCCAAACAATTGAAACTTTAACGTTTGGGATACGTAAAGGTCATAACTTTTCAACCTTTTTTTCTTCTAAATAAATTAATTAATTAATTAAAACATGCTTTTCAATCTTGTCAATCTTGTAAGATAAAACATAGATAGCTTCAGCTGTTGCCAGATACATATGTAATAATGTAAAGCTCAGATGGTTTCACAGGTACAGAAGATTGCAAGAGAGCTCTATTCAACTATGTTCTACAAAAGAAAAATAAAATAATTTACTCTTTTCTCTTCGGAATTTTTTTGTTCAAATCCAATTTTAACATCTTACATATACAATTGTAAGAAAAAATTAGGTAAATTATGTTAGAAAAATTGCAAATGATAATTTTCCCTTAAAACTGTTTAATTTTATCGATACACATTGATATTACACTTGCTGCCTGCTGGTGGTTGAGACAATGGGTAAAGTTCAGAAAAAGGATTAACAGGAGAAAAAGGAATTCTGTATGTAAACAGGAGACAAGAAAGCACCAGAATAGACAGTATATCATGTTGTACTGTCGTTAAAGAAAATTACTACATGTGTAGCATATAGATGAACTATTCGTCATCACTTAAATGAAATTACCAGCAACCGTGATGTTTCTGAATCTTTCAAGTGGGATCAAGACCATGAAGTGCAAAACTGAGGGTATATAATGTATGATTTTATAGTTTCTGTACTTATTTGATTTGGACAAAAAAAAATGTAGGATAAAGTACAACTTACCCAATGAGAAAAGGGTGAAAAGAATTTCGGGGGTAGTCCAAAATTCTCACATATCATGGAAGAACTTCTTGTTCTTGATATCTACCACTATGAATCTGACTGCACCAATGCAACCCAAGACAGCAACAATTGAAAACCAGGTAGCTACTAAAATATTTAATGGTCGCATCAAAAGGCCATGTTTGGAGTTATTGGTCGTTCTTCCAGCCTTAAGGTATGCTAAAGCGGGGAACACAAAGTCCAAAGGAGTGAACCCGATTGCCCCACAGATGGACACAAAATCTCCAAAAAAGGGCATAGCTGCAGCAATAAGAGTAACAAGAACCATGTATATGGAAGTAAAAATAAGTCGTGCCAGGCGATTTCTAAGGGAAAATTGGCTAGTAGATTTGTTGGATTGGGACCCAGTTTCCTCAAAATAGGCATATGTTGGCCTGCAGTATATCTGACAAATGATGAAAGCAAGGAACTCCATTAGTAAAGGCATTTGAACCATAATAGTTTCGTGTGAGGAATAACAAGAAATTATTAGGAATACAGCGTCACAAAATGCCAAGTTGTCATGATACAATCAAGGTTTTAAAAATCCGTCTACGCCTGTGATTTTGGCAACAAGCCTACAACATCAAGGTTTTTTGGAGTCTCTACAATCACAATTGTTGCCTTCCACATTTGTCCGTAAATTCCCTCAATGTCAAGGATCAAGACAACACCCTGACCGCAATTTAAAACCTTGTTTACAATTTAAAAGAACATGTGTAGCAGTGTAAGAGACTTAGAAGTATTAGATACCTGTATTTCTGGAAGCATTGCATCACCAAATGAAAAGGCAATGGTCCCAAGGGCATTAAATGCTTTGAAGGACTTAGAAGCAGAACTACCCTGCAAGCTATAAGTTACTGATGACCTATCAATCTTCTTCCCTAAGAGATGTTGGAAACCAAAAAGTTAAATATGTTATCGCCATGTAATGAAGAGAAGGAATCAATTAGGTGTTGAGGCTTTGACAGACAAGAAGAAGAAGAAGATCCAGCACCAGCTTACCATTGTAAATGGCAACACCAATGGTTGTACCAGCAAAACCAATTGTGCTGAAAGTACACAATGCATTTACCCATCTTAGTGAGTGAATATCCGGAAGCTGAGAGAGCAGCAGTTCAAAGAGTCCAAAGAAAATAATAAAGTGTTGCAGGATGCAGGGTCAATGTTCCATTCTCATGATAATGCTTGTAAACTGCCTGTACAAACATGAAATTAGAACATTCCCACGTGGACCAAAAAATGGAAACAAATGGTTTTTGTTGTCTATTAGGAAGATTTAAATGAAAAGACAGAAGATCATAGAAAAGCTGAATGGAAATGATGGAACATTTATAATATTCGTCCTATCACTCCACAAAAACTGGGTAGAAGCATAACCTTAAGGCTGCTGCCAGCTGCAATTTGGATGGCAATGTTATTTCCCAAAGAAGCTACCTGCTGAAAAAAGGCAATAGACCAGAACCCCCAGAATCCTTCAGGAATCAATAAACAACAAGTCAAGAATATATTATGAACCGTGGTCGTGGATAATATGGAGTGCAGCTAGCACAAAGCTTCAAAGAAAACATTAGACTATTGAATATGACAGTCATTATAGCTATAAATACCATAAATAAGCAGAGAAACTAAATAGTAAATACAATTTACAAAATAAGGGGCTCTGCATAATTGTATGTATGCGTAGGTAATATAGGTTAAGGCCCTATTTAGAAAATCTTCTCTGTTAGTAAGAGAAGAAAATAAGTTGTTTCCATAAGTTAAAATCAACTTTTACACTTAACTTCTTTAGAAATTCACTCATTTAACTTCTCCAAGAGTTGAACTACATAAGTTAATTTTAGTTTATAAGAGAAATTCAATTCATTTTACCTTCTTATTTTATTCTCCAATAAATACTTTTGAAAATAATTATCCAAATATAGGGCCTAATGAATCTGTTTTAAGAACAGTAATGCATAAATAAAACCCAAATATCTACACTTGTTGCGCCTGCCTTCATTTTACACTCCGCTATGGACTATGGAGGCTAACTGAGTATGGTTTGCATTACAGATTAGTAAGAAAAAAAATTTAGGAACTTGACAATGAGGAGGCAACTATTTGCTGTCTTCTTTCTATAACAGTAAAACCAAATCAATCAATGTATAATACGAACCGAAAATACTATGTGCAAGATGTCTATAGGTAAGGTGCTTCTCCCCGTTCCATTTCCACAGCGAAGCGATCAAAAAGCTAGAGTACCAGGCGGCTAGTGTTGCACTCACCAGACTAGTCACACCTGAAACCGGTAAGATATAGAGTAACACCAACACAAAACCAGTTAATTAATTGTTTAACTAACCATATAAGAAAACTAAGAAAGTGGCTTCAAGAGAAATGAACAAAATATATAAAAAGGAACAGGACCCTCGCGGAGGCAAAACCATCTTCTAGAATTTATACCAATAAGTGGCTTTCCCTTATAAAAAACGATATTTTTTAAAATTATAATATTAGTATTGAATATTCATCAATTTCATTAATGATTAATCTATACTGAAAAATTTACTTAAACATTTTTAGAAAAATATTTCTTTCAATCACTTTTTTTTATCTAGAATTCAAGATTTTTACTTACCGAAGCCAAGACTTATATTACTCCTACCAACTACTTATTACTTAAAAAACAGTAGTTATCTGATTATTCTAAAAAACAGTAATATATTATATATAATAACAATATGATTTTATATTAATTTGTACATAGTATTGTTTATAATTGTGATGATGATCCATAATTAATAAATAAATAAATAAATAATGTTTGAGAAAGAAAAGAATTAAGTAACTAACCAAGAGCCCAATCGAGGGAAAATCAGGAGCAGGAGATTCGATTAATCGAGATTTCGAAGCTAAAATAAAATTTAATTTTTTATAATACCTGAAACTAAATTAAGAAATTAAAATAAATAATTGACAAATTATTTTTTTCTTTTTTATTCTGAAATAAAAAAATAAAAGAAATCACACTTCAAGCAAGAGCGAAGGGCAAAGGGGCATAAGCAGCAGGGGTGGCAATAGTGGTGGCAAGATGGAAAGCAGCGTGCTTCCATGTTCCTTTACCACTTTCCTCCATTCTGTTTCTGCTCCTATCACTTTCTTTCTTCTTTTCCCACTCTCTATCTTACACCATTATTCTGGTTAATTAGTGGTTATTGATGTCTTCATAAATAAGCTTAGTTGAATATTACATACATTGTTCTTCTCCACGTTTGTTGACATTTCTTTGCCTGTAGCCGAAATCATGGACGCACAGAAAGCGACATAATACAAGTACGTAAAATCTTAAATGGCAGTTAAAAAGCAAGAAAGCGTTTGGAACTATTGGTTTTCATTTTTCGTAAAAATAAAAGTTGAGTTTAAGCCTTTAAGGTGTTCAAAAACTGTTTTTAAAACTAAACAATGAAACATTTTTTTCACCCACTCCACTCCCTTCCCTCGATCCAAACATAGCCTTAAGGTTTATAACTTCATTTGTCTTTGCAAATCAAGTTGAAGTTGAAGGCTCATAAACCCTCACCGTTTTAAAGCTTACTACAAACGCAAAAGACACGCAAGACTCCATGTTTCCTGAGTCGTTAGACGTGTCTAGTAATGTGAATTGCCTCATCAAGCTATAATAATGTCAATAAAAATGATTCTTTTAAGAGCATGTTTAGTCCTTTAAATCGCGTCAAGAGACCAAAAAAGCAAAACCATTTATTTCATAGCAACCGACCTAACTATTAGGTGAGCCATAACAAAATTTCCGGGGATTCTTATTATTTTGAGTTTGGAACTAATTTTCAAATATAGGTGGAGATTTTTTTTTCATGTTCAAAGAGTAAAATACGTGGAAGGTGTTGTATATTGCTTCTAGTTTTTCTTTTAAGTTGGTAAAGTGTTTCAAATATAACTGTCTTTATACTATTATCTTTTTTATTAATATCTTTCTATTATCCAATCACAAATTAAAAATTTATTAATTTTTGTAATAATTATCCGAGAAGATATATTAATACTAATTTTAATTGGTTAATAATATAAAATTAGTCACGCACATTTAGTGTATGTTTGGACATGTGTTGATGCTAAATCGATTGTTTTTTCACCAATGAGACAATTCTTTGTTTCTTCCATGTTTTTCAATTATCCAATACAATCATCCAAACATGCATTAATTGTTGAAAACAACCATTTCACACTCATGTAATGCAACCATTTTAAATAAGTTTTTTTTTTGTCCCAAGATAAAGATCACATGTGTCCCTCAACCTATTGAATTAGAGACTAATCCAGCTTACGATGTTTGACTATAGTTGGTTCAATAAAATTTTACACATTGAAAATCGAATATGAATTTTCTCGTTAAATACACCAACCATTTGGAGAAGGGGGTCTATATCACATTTCACTTGATAAAATTCAAATGAGGATGAATCAACTACGTCTAGGTGTTAGGTTTTCACCAATGACAAAAAATAATGACCTTTTTATTCTCGAGCCTTCAAGGTAGGGGTGTGTATGCAGGCCGATCTGATCTGTTTAATGTCTGACAATTGAAACCCATATTTTAAGGGGACTAGATAAATCTATTCCATGAAATAAATAGATTGTTTTAGGTTCGTATCCAGTCCACCAAGCTATGCGGATAAACAAATTGGTCTGCAGGTTCAATAAATAATTTTTTTTAAAAATAAAAATATGTTTTTGATTGTTTGACATGATCAGAAGCAATAGAGAGACACAACATAATGGGAGGCATGACGTTCAAGAGAGAGGTGCAACACGTAGAGAGGGGCGACGTGCGTAAGCCGAGAAGGAGGAAGTGGCCTTCTCATGCGATGTTTGCTCGGGGTAAGGGAAGCGCAGCATGGTAAGGGTTTGAAATGTGAGATTCTAAAGTCTTAATTCTCAACTCAAATACTCAATTTGTATAATTTTTATTTTAAAATTATTTTTGTCATAAACAAATTATCCGTATAGTTAAAATTTGTTAAGTCCATGAATTTAATGGACCAGATTTAAGTATTGTTTATAATTATAAGGGTTTATAAAAAAAAAAAAAGATTGGTAATCCATCCCGTTCGCATACTTAACGAACCAGCTCACATACGTGAACCTGAATACACCCCTACTTCAAGGTAAGAAATTATTAAGTGATCTCTGAACCATTTTTATATTACTAGGAGGGTGTGATTCATTGTGAGGAATTCCCCCGATAAAACACCGATGGATAAGCATGATTTGAAACCACTCCATTTCCAACCTGCTGGGTGCAATACACTGTAGGAAGAAGCTGCATAACTGTAACGATTCACAGATTAACAATCCAAAACTCAAGCAAAATGTTTCGATCGCCATAAGGTACAAGCCAAGACAAAAACAAATCCATATGTGGTAACCTCATAGGGCTTATAAATCTATTACTGAGATGAGGCCATGTGATTCTCTATTCAATTACATTTAAGTTGATACTTTAAATCATGCTACCTCCTGCCTTTTTATAAGAAAAGAATTTTAATATATTTTACACTAAAAATTATTTCTTATAAATATCAGAGAATTATACTTAAAATCAAATTTAAAATATAAAATTTATCCAAATAAAGTAATAAATACATAAATTTAAAATTATAAGTAAATAACTTTTTAGCTATTACAAAATTAAACTGAAATGCTATTATAAATTTAAAATAGGATGTTCATCCACCGTCAGGTGGATCTTTGTCAGAGTCTGAATCATTCGTAGGACCTGATGATAAAGCAAAAATGAAGTCGTGGGCTGAGACATATAATACTTCTTGCATTCTTTTTTAAGATTTAAATGCTTATAATTAATTATACCGATAAACAATTAAAAAAGAAAAGAAAATATTAATGGTAAGAGTAAATCTAGAAGAAAAAAAATTACTATCCATTAAATAAATTAAGTAATTAAGTCTTATTCATGAAATTGATTTGAAGTATTAGTAGTTTCTTTAATGATTATTTTTTGTTAAAGAACATAAATATTGATCTTTGGTAGAATTTTCACTTCCAATAAACCTGATTGAAACAACCTTTACAAGAATTAAACACTATATTACTCAGACCAATAATATATTAATTAATTAAATCACTTTTTTTTATCTAAACCATAAATATCTTTTAAGGAAAATAATTCTATTTGAGTACAATATTTAATAAAACTGCATATTTAAGATATGGAACTCAAAAGCAGAGGACAGCTTGACCTTGACATGAACTGCTACATGGGGTCCACTCCAATGACTTTAAATTTAAACCCAACCCCATTTTCACAGAATCCTGTGAGTGTGAGCGTTAGCAACAACTCTACGCAATGGTTTACATATCTTCGTGGAGCGATCGGTTCAGTTATTCCGTGCCGATCCTGATTCTGTATGTTCTTCTCTTCTGCATTTTTACATTTCTCATTTCTCATTTTTCTAACCATTTTATGTCTTTTAATTTCTCTATGGTTTTCTCACTAACTCAATTCTGTTCCCATATTTTATTTAATTTTATGCACACTCCCAAATTGTTTATCGTATCTTCGTTTTTTCACACCTGAAATAGACGCGGTATGTGATGAAGTACCGGCATTGTGATGACAAGTTGGTACTCAAGGTCACCGATAATCAACAGGTAGTAATTATTATTGTTGTTGTTTTTGTTGTTGTGTGTTTTAGGGTTGAATATCATTTTCTTATGTGGTCAATTTGTGGAAATATTGAAATCAAGACAAGTCAATTCTATGTGGTTCTTTCCCTGAAGAATGTGATAGATTTTAAGGGTAAATACTAAATAGAGATGAGCAGAACTGGTTCGAACATTCCAAATTGTGGATTCCTTCTGTGATGTTGTTTAACAGAGCCCTAATTACCTTTGCCACTCACTCTAATCTAATTGAGTTAAAGATGCCCATCAATGTGCTTATTATGTAACTTTCGTTTCTTTAGACTTTCAATTTACATATGCTGCAGCTGAGGAATTGTGCCATATGAATTTAGCATTGCGGAAAATGATTTCATTAGTTTACAACTAATTACACAGGGCGAATAAATAAGGAGAACAAACCAAAATTTCTACTGCTATCTAATCATAAAAATCAGGAGCTATAATCTCCTTGGAATCTATATCTGCTAAAAAATGAAAAACAGTGATACAATTGATCCTGTAAATTAAAATAAATCATTAACTCCTAGCTGTATATAAGGATCAATTATCAAACGATCCTGATTAATTTGGAGAGAGAACATATCTTGTTTCCCAAAATACTCCACCTTCAACAAGCATATGTCTTTTGAAACAAGAAAAATGCTTGCTGGAATGTCATTGTTGATTGGTGCAATTCCTATATTCTGGGGGTAAGTTGTTAAACATGCACAAAATAACATCCAATTGCAGAAATCCAGAAACAACATCCCTGTGGGATACTTTGACTCGTTCTTTGGCAAAGTAATCCTTAATAAGGATGCAGGAAAGTTGAAGCTTTTGTGGGATGCTAGTTTGGCCATGGGCATGGATGATATTTTATTTAGACTCACATTATGGCCATGGGAATGGATGATATTTTATCAAGACTCACATTTTGGCCATGGGCACAAAATTATAGTTCACCTTTTAGATAACATACAAATTGAGACTACATGTTTGTTCATGGTTTTGTTATATAGGGTCATACCATTCAATGTGGCCAGAAGTGTAGAATTTCCTATAATGTGGTCAAGGATTTAAATCACCATCCTATCATGAGATTAGAGTAAAGTATTTGAAGAAGGAACTAGAATTGATAGTAGAGATTTTGAAAGTACATAGAGCTGAATGGAAGCAAGTTGGGTGTACCATAATGATTGATGGTGTATTGACTAGAGGAGAAGAATAATATTGAAATTCTAGGTGAATAAGCCCTAAAGAAACCGTCTTTTTAAAGTCTATTGATGTATTTTAATAGACCGACCAAGTCTTTAAAATGCTTGGTGGTGGTGGTGTTGAAGAGATTGGTGAGGAAAATGTAGTTCAAATTTTGACAACTTGGTATTTGTGGTAGTCCTTAGCTAGAATGACAATTGATAAGAAGATTACAACAAATTGGTGAAAGTCTTATGAAGATGAATATCTAGAGTTTCAAAAATTGCTTATTAAGCTTGACATGTAGTTCCTCTGGGTGTGAACATAACTAGAGTACCTTCAAGATGGTATGATCTCAAAGAAGTGAAATACAATTTGATCTCCCAATTTGGGTTTAGGCCTAACTCAACCTTATAAAATCGGTTTGTAAGGTGAGGACTAACCAAGCCTTATAAACTCTTTTTAGCCACAATCATAAATTACAATTCGCAAAACATTTTCATCTGTAGTTCTACTTAACAATGTGTCAATATTATTTAAAGCATATTTTGTTGCTCTACTTTGTAATTTGGTTTTTAGTACCATAAATGTTCGTTCCAACTAATTTTTCATCTATGAGAAGATTGAAGGTCATAGATTCATTCCACAAATCAACAAATTGTATCTTTAAATTTTTTGTTTTTGACAGACTTTAAAGGTTCAAGCAAATCTTTAAAACTCTTTCACACAATATCAAAGCAAGAAACCCCTAAAACAATCTTTTCTCAATTTTCTCTCTCCTAGTGCCATAACTAATGACCATGGAAGCGTGTGAAGACCAAAACGTGATTCTCCAAGAAGTCTCCAACAATTTTTCCAATGAAGAGTCTCCAAGTGACTCTAGTGATCTTCCAAAAGAGACTAAGGATCCTCTTCCTCCGCTACCAAACATTGACGAAGTAGAAGTGATTCTTAAATGAGTTTAAGAATAAGTGCTTATTGGAAGAGGCCTTCACACACACTTCCTACCCTAATGATAAGTGATTTTCCTACAAGTGGTTGCAGTATGTTGAACACCAAAGGATCTAGCAGATATCGATGAGTCCACCATTGGAGCTGTTTTTATTGATTGTGGTTCCTCCATTGACATCGTTTTGAAGATTTTTAAAGGTTTTCTTGAACCTTTAATTGATCCAGGCACAGTACAAAAGCATCTAGTGACAATGCTTTATAAAGTTTGTTAAAAACAAAATTTAAAGATACAATATGTTGAGTTGTGGAATGAATCTCTATCCTTCAATATTCTCAGATAAAAAATTAGTTGGAGTGGACATTTATGGTACTAAAAAAAAATTGCCCAAAGTAGAGCAACATAAGATGCTTTAAATAATATTGACACAATGTTAAGTAGTAGAAAAGGTACAAATGAAAATGTTGTGAATTGTAATTTATGCTTGTGGCTTAAAAATAAAACCTTACTTTACAAAGCAGTTTTGTGGAGCTGAGTTAAGCTTAAACCCAAATTTTAAGACAAATTATAACCCTCTTTATAAAATTACCTAGTAGTCTGCTACTTGTTCATCTTAATTGTATTTTCTTGGGTCCACACCAAAAGAAGTTGTTTGAAGCAAAAAACAATGAATGATATTTAGCATGCCTAACTCAAGATTGGCCAAAAGAAGTAAGCTAGGAAAATGAAGTATATTGAGCTAAATCTAGATTATGTTTCATCAAACTATGAGTGGATTGTGGAAAATGATGATGGAGACAATGAAGATTTGAATGTGGACAACTTGAATGGGGATGTTCCGAAGTGCAGAGGAATGAGAGGATGTTGGTGACGCCCCTAATATTGAGAATTTGGATGATGAAGATAATGGAGGACGAATTTTTTAATTAACACAACATTTTAGATATGATAAATTATATAAAACTTGATATTTTGTGTTTGTTGTTAATTTGAGTTTTTACAAGTATATGAGTTATGATGACCATCTTATGGATTATGAATTTAATTGAAGATAGCGTTGCTGTGATTTGAAGTATTTTTTATTATTATTCTTATTCATGCTATTTTATATGCATATATATATATATATATATATGTGTGTGTGTGTGTATATATATATATATGCACACAAACACATTATCAATTTTGTCGGATCTTATGATCTCGTAGTTTACAATCTTTGGCCTCCTTAATCCTAAGTAGGACCCCAATTTTAACTACCTTTGTCGTGGTCATTGAAAAATTCTTAGTTGGTTTAAGTATTTTGCATTGGTTTAGCTTCTTCCACGCTTACACCCATTTTACTCTCTACTTAGTAGCTTCTATGTGTAGGAATTGTATATTTATTACTTGTATTTTTAAAACATTTATAATTATGAGTTATGTGAACGTAAGGAGCAGAGATTCTGTTTGCAAGGTCCCCCCTTCCCCCCAACATCATGAAAAGTTGTTAAACACAAGCATGGAAATATTGTGATTAGATATTTCATTTGATGCTTCTTTTTCTTATTTTTTCACCCTTCTTTTGACTGACGACTGAAGAGTGAAGACAAACTGAAGATTCTACTGCATCTTATGCCTTATACTAAGGATGATGGCATTATGCTATCTCTAGGAATCTCCACTGGTGAAGGAATTAATTCAGTGGTACTAGTTTACTGAAGCACTAAATATCGTTATATTCTTTTTGCCTTTGGGCACTGGTGATTGATGGAAAGTTGTCCATTATTGGTGGTTCTGACATGTTCCTTTTCTATTGAGGTGCCAGAGGAAACTAACTTTACCAAATGGGGAATCATCACAGGTGCCCATCATAGTCTACACAATCCAAAACTTGTATTTGTTATAGGAGGAAGCATAAATATATATGTAAGCAAGATGTGATTCCTTGCATCAATGAATTTGTCATGACTACAGTTTTTGCTGAGCCAGTTTTCTTGTATAGAATATAATTTGTCACTTGTGTGAAGCCAATTGACGCAACGATGTGCCATAAGCATATTATTACATGCACTCGAACAAAATCTTTTTCTTCTCTCCCCATTGTCGTCTCGGTCACATCTCACATATAAATGTTTCTAAAGTTGATTGTGTATTGTTTTTGATCAGTGTCTGAAGTATAAAGACAGACCAAGCACAGGAAGCCAAGAAGATGGAAAAACTTAATAATATATTCATTACTTTGATGGCTCGGGGACCAGAAGGTATGTCTTTTTTGTTATTCTTTGTTGATCGCCATACATTTGGGCACTTATTTGCCGAGGGATATATTTGTATGAGAAATGATTTTGAATTTTTTTTTCCTGTAATTCTAGAAAATATTGAAACCATGGGAAAGAATATTAATTAGAACTTTAAAAGTTGAGTGCACGTTAAGTCAGCTTAGGATATGCATAAAATTTTCTCTCCTCCAAGTGTCAACCTTTTAAATTGTAAACTAGTGCTTATTGGAACCATATTAAAAGTTACAACAGTTCCGTGACATACATACATTGATGATACATTTAGGTTCTTTTCCTGTCTCATTGCCTACTGAAATGATTTTCCACTCTTGATTTGTTTTAAAATAATTTAAAAATTCTTCTAATTCTGCAGTGGATCTATCAGAAGTCACTGGGAAAGAACCAATGGATACACAAACGACCAAGAGGGGAAGGGGAAGGAAGCAATAACTGATGTATCTGGCTGATAAAATAGTCTTCATGAATCTTGGGAAATCAATAATGACTTGAGATTTTTTTCCCCAAAATCATATGGCAGTTTCTTCATTGCATTTACAATTTTATTTTGTTTTCTGAATTCTCCTTTCTCCAATATTAATCTTGGGTATGGTTTTACCTACAACAAGGTTATTGGCTCTTTGACCATTTTCTGTCATTTTTACAAACAAAATATCAAGATGGGTCTGATAACATTTTACTGGCATAGGGCACTTTTGACCAATGATTGGGTCAAAACCGCTACTCCAATTAGCAAGTTTATCACAGCGTGATGCACGACATAGTCTCCTTAAACATGCTACTCCTAGTAACAAGTTTATGAGAACCTGACATGTGGTTGTCTCCCTTGAACTTGCTACTCCTAGTAGTGAATTTATGAGAACTTGACATGTGGCATGTTCCATACTTATTTTTTATCATAATACTCACTAAAAATAGAATTTATGCGCTAATCAACATATATAATATAATTAAAAAATATTACAGTATAATTAATACACAAATGACCAAATCAATTACTTTTTTAATTTCTTTTATATACGTCCAAGCAGCATAATAGGGTTTGAGCCGAACACCTCTTGGGCTTGCGAGCTCTTGTTTCTTCCTAATCTTAAAGTGAAAAATCTTGCCGTGGGCTTCCTTATGAACTTGTCTATAAATACACTCATCTGCTATTATAATTATATATTATATATTATATATTATATACTAAAATTTGCATGCATTTTGGTTTGCTTCAAGCCCTTTGTGAAGTGTTGTTTACTAGAATCACTAACCAATTTACTAATTGACACATTTGTATTCTAAATATGATGGAATTTTCTTCATTATGAAAAGTTGCACACACATTGTGGCGCTTCAGGAGAGATGGCTAAAAATGATGACACTTTCCATTAGTATACATGTCAATTTAATGTAACCAAAGTGCAGACCAAGAATACTCCCTAGTGAAATATCAGCAATTGAAGCTTGCAGCTTTGCTTTTCAGGCATTTATTTTATATTTCGGTGAACCCAATCGTAAATCTTATAACTCAAATTGATAAATTGTGGGTCATGGCATCAGTGATCACAGGGAATTATACAAGTATCTCACCACAGGTTCCAATCATGTTCGTACCTGAACAGTCCTACTAAACCTGTTTCACCAGATCCCTATCTTCCGTATTTGCTTTTTCATGCTATGTTGGCCCATTAAAAAGTTAAAGCGTTTAATCCATGTGCCATGAAAAAAAGCTTGTAAACTTGTATCCTTTTTTCCCCTCCCAGGAAAGATTGTAAAGATACAAAGGCAATTTGGAAAATATTCTTCAATCAAATAAAGGAAAAACAGATGGACAGAATGTTTTTTTGGTGGGTAATGAGCCAGGACAAAGTGAGAGCTTCTTCATACACCATTTGTTATTTCTTCTACACCATAATTTTTTTTAAAAACCCAAAACTACCCCTAAAGGCTAACTGAGGTATATCACGTGTTTGTACTTCGCTGCACATTTCCGTAAGCTTTCCTTCGGTTGTTGGTTGCGCATTCGGATCGCCTGAGGTGTTGGTGCCATTTTTGTTGGTGATTGTTGGTGGCATTTCGTCCATTTCGGCGGACGTGTGGGTGGCTGTCGGAGGCCGGCGTGCATCATCACAGTGCAGAGGTGAGTGCTGATCATTGCTGCGATACGGATTCGGTAATCCGTATGGATGGTACGGATTGAATAATCCGTATGACTCATACGGATTGGCCAATCCGTATTACGCATACGGATTATTCAATCCGTATGATTCATACGGATTATTCAATCCGTATGAGTCATACGGATTATTCAATCCGTATGAGTCATACGGATTATTCAATCCGTATGATTCGTACGGATTGGCTAATCCGTATGACTCATACGGATTGGCCAATCCGTATGGTTTAAGAAATCTGTTTTTTTGGTTTTTTTAATTTGCAAAGATGTTTTTTTTGGCTAATCCTGCATGTTTTATTCGTGTGTATTGGTCTTAGGTTTGACATGGACCTTTTTATGCTAAACTAAATTGTTATTTGTTAGGATGGACAACGATGATTGGATATATGATAGTATAATGTCAGAAGAAGTTAATATGGATGAAGACATTGGAGTAGACGCTGATGCGTTTGAATGTAATGAAGACAATGGTGTAGACCCCGATGCGTTTGAGGATAATAGTTGTTTAATTGATTGTTCTGCAGCGTTCCAAACGAATGAGGTAATAATGTGAAATTGAATGTATTTAAAGTTGTTATATGATTGTATTTAGCATATTAAAGATGAAATTCCCATTTGTGTAGGTGTTTGAATCGCGTGATGCGATATTGAAATGGGCTCGCAGGGTTGCATTTCAGAATGGTTTTGTAGCGGTTATAATGAGGAGTGACACAAAAACTGGAAAAGTAGGAAGATCATCATTTGTGTTAATTGGTTGTGAAAGGAGTGGAAAATATAGAGCATGGAAAAAAGGTTTCACACCTTCAGTGACTAGCACCAGAAAATGTGAGTGTCCTTTTAAGTTGCGAGGTAAACCAACCCCGGGAGGACAAGGGTGGATGGTGAACGTAATATGTGGCAATCATAATCATGTTTTGGCAAAGTCATTTTGTGGACACCCATATGCTGGTCGAATGACTGACGAGGAAAAAGTTATTGTTGGTGATATGACAAAGTCCATGGTTAAACCAAGAAATATTCTGTTAACTATGAAGGAGCACAATGCCGATAATGTAACAAGTTTGAAGCAAATTTACAATGCAAGATATGCTTACCGGACGCGTATAAGAGGCGATAATACTGAAATGCAACAGCTAATGAAACTTCTTGAACGCGACATGTATATTCATTGGCATCGAGTGAAGGATGAAAATGTTGTACGTGACTTGTTTTGGGCACATCCAGATGCAGTACAGCTGAGTAATGCATATCATATGGTGTTCCTCATTGACAGTACCTACAAAACAAACAGGTACAGACTTCCTTTGCTTGACATTGTTGGTGTCACACCAACTGGGATGACATTTTCAGCTGCATTTGCCTATTTAGAGGCTGAACGCATCAACAATATTGTCTGGGCCCTTGAATGCTTTAGAGGGATTTTTTTGAAAACTGAATTCAGCCCACAGGTTATTGTCACTGATAGAGATTCAGCTTTGATGACTGCTGTGAAAACTGTTTTTCCCGATTCAACTAATTTATTGTGTCGGTTTCACATTAACAAAAATGTGAAGGCAAAATGTAAAACTTATGTTAGGCAGAGTCATGCATGGGATCATGTCATGCAAGCATGGGGATGTCTTATTGACTGTGCTACTGAAAAGCAATATGATGAATGTCTTATGAAGTTCGATGTTGCATGTGCACCGTGGCCTACGTTTGTTGATTACGTTAAGGACACTTGGTTGAATCCCCACAAAGAAAAGTTTGTGACAGCATGGACAAACAAAGTTATGCATTTTGGGAATACAACAACAAACAGGTAAGTTTCGGCTTCTTATTGCTTACATTGACATTTGCATAAGTTAATTGTTTTCATTCGTTATTTGATGACATGATACATTGTAGGGTGGAGTCTGCACATTCGACCCTAAAGCGCCTACTGCAGAATAGTGTTGGAGACTTGTGCACTGTTTGGGATGCCATGAACAACATGATCACCTTGCAACATACTGAAATCAAAGCATCTTTGGAGCAAAGCACACATGTTGTAGGGCATGCCTTTAAAGTTACTTTGTACAACAGACTTGTTGGTATGGTGTCCAGGGTTGCCTTAAACCATATTGCTTCTGAGTATGAGCGGATTCATTATGCAGGAAAAAACCCAAACCGATGTGGATGTGTTCTCAGAACAGCTTACGGTTTGCCTTGTGCATGTGAGCTAGCTAAGTTTGTGCTTCAGAGCATTCCACTGAACACCGTTCATTTTTTTTGGCGGAGACTAAGCTTTGAAAGTCAAGATATGCATGAATTGCAGGTTACCATAACTGAAGAGATTGAAGCCATATCCAATCGTTTTGATAAACTTGGTTTGTGTGGCAAAATGACTCTTAAGAGTAAGCTTAAACAAATTGCGTACCCTGATTTAAATTCCATGTGCCCTCCCCCCTGACAAGGTCAAAACTAAAGGTGCTCCAAAGAAGAAGATGACAAAGCACGAAAGGTCAACGAGAAGGGATCCGTCTTACTTTGAGTATGTAGACGAGTTTCATTCAATGCAGAGTAGTTGTTCGACTCCAAAACAGTCTAATGCCTCATGTGATGTTCAGATGCAACAGCGGATGGTTCCCATGCTAGATCAATTTCATCCATTTATGCAAAAGTTCATCTTGAATGTCACCGATGTCAAAGCAGATGGTAATTGCGGGTACCGTGTGATTGCTGCCTTATTAGATTATGGTGAAGAATCTTGGTCTTTGGTTCGCAATCATTTACTCAAAGAACTGGGAGAGTGGACTGACGGATATATTGGCTTGTTTGGTGGTATACATAGATTTGAATCCTTAAAGCGGTCCCTACTAGTTGATGGGTTGTCGAAGGTAGACCATTGTTTTGTTTAATGATTATATGCCCTTTAATAAGAACGCAAATTGTACAGTTTGATAAAATGCAGGTTTTACTGTTTATGTACAGGTAACCGTTGACAAGTGGATGGATATTACAGAAATGGGCCACGTAATCGCATCAAGATATAATGTCATTGTGGTATCTCTTTCACTTAAGCAAAGTATGACATTTTTCCCGCTAAGAAGTCGTCCCCCAAGAGATCCCCACGTTCATCGAATTCTGTGTATTGGTCATGTTTTTGGTAACCACTTTGTTCAGGTATGACAATTTTTTTGTTTATTTGAAGGTAAACTTTTTCACAAGGAAAAAACTCATGATTGGGTGTTGTTGTTATGTGTCACAGGTTTCCTTAAAAGACAATTGCCCTTTGCCATTGACGTCATTCTTGTGGGATAATCACCGTACTAGCGAAGCACAAGATTGGCCTAATAACTATATTAGTAGAATGCAAATGTATTATGCCCATATGAATGTGCGCACTGAACATGTAGACTTACGAGATGTTTAGAAGGATTTGAAAATTCATGAATAAAGCGGTGGCAAAATAACTGTATGTATATATATGTTTAAACAACCAAGTGTGTCCAACATGACAAAAAAAACTGCAAAATAATACAAGTATAATGTTATCCAACTAGAGTATAGATAACAACTAGCAAGATCAAAGGCGCCTTCGTCGTGTATCTCGAGGTCGTCCAGGGCGGGTGTAGACAAGGCCATAGTCCCTGACACTACGAGCTAGGAGCAACATTTGTTGCGTCCTAGAATATGCTTCCGAGCCCTCTGGAACCATCCCGTCGTCTATGAATGCTTGCAAGCTCTGAGCCAACCGCTCGCAAACAGACTGAAAATACAAATATGCATCAAAGAAGAACAAAATTGTCAACAGTTGGAACAGTTAATAAGAATAAGCATAACAAAAGAAGTGTATATTATTACCACTGCGTGTGCTGGCGTCTGGTCCTGGACACTCCCATCAGATGCATGGGGAGGCACTTCTCCTGAACGGGAATCAACATGAACTGCATGGGGAGGAGCTGGATCTGTGGTGGGCTCACATGGAACATGTGCACGGGCCTCTAAATACTGTGCCGGCGTCATAAAAGGATGTGAAATCCGATAGAACCACTGTAAATAGCCAGGTACACAGTGACTTGGATACTGAACCAAGTCACCTGTCTGTATCAGATAATCCGCATAGTGGGCCCATCTCTCGTCAACATCATCTGCAGATGGGACATCTAACGCCGGCAGCTCTGGAATATGCTGTATCTGCCCAAACTGCCTAACCACTCTGTCCGGCAAGTACCTGACGACGTGAGGACCCCATCTAATGAAACCCAAAAATAAACTAATGGGTTCAAAGTCCCTATGGGGCCGATGCTCCGCATATGGTGTCCAGCATATGTCATCAGGTCTCAACCTGTCTATACGGGCACGGTAGGTGGTCAGCGGTAACGCCTTCGCACTCCTCCAGCGACAGGCACGCGGTTGCATCTCGTCATACGCATCCTCTGCACTCCCGTTACCCACCGTCGGAAAATGCTCATAGATCCAGCACTACGAATAAAAAGCATAAAAGTCAAAAACAATTATTCGCACAAAAACCCACAGAAACACACAAGGACTATTGTTCTTACCTGTAGTATCGTAATATATCCAGCTAGGTGCTTCCCGTGGTGTTTTGATGCATAGCTCAAATTCTCATACATATGCATCAAAGCACCAGCTCCCCATGCAAATGTAGCGGCTTCATCGATATCTCGGAAGGGCTCTAAGAACTGAATGCCTATGTGTGTTGCACTCTTGTTGGCAAACAAGGTGCAGCCAACAAGATGCAAAAGGTACGCCCTGGCTGCTAGGAGCCACCGCCGAGAGTCACACAATCTGAAATAAAGGTCTCGAAGCCATGACAAGCGAACATATGCCCCGTGGCACTGTGTCGTCTCGGCTTCAGCCTCATCAACTGTAACTTCGAGCAGCTCCACCAACAATGTAATAGCATCTCCAATGTCTACCTGGTCATACGAATGGAAAACGCCCGTGACAGGGATATGTAGGAGGGAGGCGACGTCGTCCAAGGTAATACTGAGCTCCCCGACAGGCAGATGGAAGCTGGAAGTCTCTGCGTGCCACCTCTCAACAAATGCTGATAACAACCCCCGATCTCCCGTCTCTACAGAGCACCGTATGAGCGGACTAAGACCTGTAGCAGCGACCAACCCCTCTATTTCAGCAGCTGGCTTCCCGAATTTAGTAACCTTACGTCCATGGGAAGCCAACTTGAGCTCTGGACGTTCCTGCAATCAATAAATGAACACATTTTTACAATGATTAAGAAGCAAACATGTAGAAGGTCAACTACATCTCGTTCTCTTACACATACCTCTCCGGACCAAACTTTAACCGCCACATGGTCCGCATAAGCACACAAAACTGAACAGTCCTCTGGGCCTCCTGGAAAACCTTCAGCATGCAAATCATCCGTCCCCGGTACATCGTGATCTGTATGTCGATCCTCAAGTAGAGGATCCTCAACTGCAGCATCCTCAACTGGAGGATCCTCATGAACACTAGCACTCGCCCTCTTTCGACGAGCGGATGCTGTCGGCCGACGCCGCTCATGATCTCCATGAACCGGCCGCTGCATTCCTCCTCTAGTCTTAGCCATAACCTGTACGACATATGTTTATATGTTAGATTAGATTATCACTAAATAGTAAATCACATCCGAAGTTTGATTCAATTTCTAACAAAGGAAATCTATTTCGGCTTCCACAAGCGTCATTCAATATTACTGTTGACCTATCATGTTCATTTCTAAAAATGTGTATCCATTTCGGCATCCACAAGCGTGATTCAAAAGCAATATTGACCTATCATGTCAGCTTCTAACAAAGAAATCCCATTTCGGGTTCCACAAGCATGATTGAAAAGCAAGATTGACCTATGACCTCACATTCAAACAAAACCATCCCATTTCGGGTAGCACAAGCATGATTCAAAACCAACATTGACCTATCATATTAATTTCTAACAAAGGAAATCCATTTCGGCATCCACAAGCGTGATTCAAAAACAAGATTGACCTATCATGTTCAATTCTAACAAAACCATCTCATTTCGGGTAGCACAAGCATGATTCAAAACCAACATTGACCCATCATATTAATTTCTAACAAAGGAATCCCATTTCGGGTTCCACAAGCATGATTGAAAAGCAATTGTGACCTATAACCTCACATTCTAACAAATGAATGCCATTTCGGGTTCCTCACGCATCATTCAAAACCAACATTGACCTATCATGTTTATTTCTAACAAAACAATCCCATTTCGGGTTCCTCACGCATGATTCAAAACCAACATTGACCTATCATGTGAGCTTCTAACAAAGGAATCCCATTTCGGCTTCCTCACGCATCATTCAAATCAAACATTTACCTATCATGTTCATTTCTAACAAAACAATCCCATTTCGGGTTCCTAACGCATGATTCAAAACCAACATTGACCTATCATGTGAGCTTCTAACAAAGGAATCCCATTTCGGCTTCCTCACGCATCATTCAAATC
>CM023950.1:3440488-3475009 GCA_013407115.1 Glycine latifolia
AGCGTGAGTCCCACGCTATAAGCGTGGCATTCCAGTGGAACATGACTTTCTGGAGCACTTCCCACGCTATCAGCATGGATCCCACGCTACCAGCGTGACATTCCAGTGAAAAATGACTTTCTGGAGCACTCAGTCGTCGCTAATTCCGTCACTAATGCTTTTGCGACAAAAATTTAGTAAATTTAAACTTTTCTTTCTTTTTCTTTTATCTATTTAACATTTGTTATTATAAATAGAAAGTTACAAACTTCTTAAAAGAATTTACTTACATGAGTTTAATTTTAATACACCATGTAATAATTTTTATGTCGTCAACTAATAAGAAAAACATTTTATATACAACTTTTAAAGTAACTAGATGTTTAGAACAACACCAAACTGTGCATACGTAGGGTAAGAAAAAATATTATAACGAAGAGCCTGTATTTTAGTATGAGAGAGTGAAAGTGAAATGCACTAAAAATTTGAATCAAAGAGTGTCTAAGTCCATAGTTTTGAAATTCGCATACAATCAACATGTCGATAACCAGAATGGAGGCTAAATAGTTTTTATAATATTATTAATTTTAACATAAACTACTAAATTATCATATATAATAATTTATAATTTTATCATGTTATTAAATATTCCCATGTGTCTCTTTTCATTTTGAAGTCCTTTATCTTCTTGGTTTTAATTATAATTTATGTTTAGTTTATTTAATCATGGTGCTTTAGATGTCCAACCAAATGAATCTTTAGGTTTCATTTTTTATTAATGACTTCAATTGATAATAAGTGGTATCTAGTTTTTTTCTAAAATAAATATAAATATATTAGTAAAAAATATCACTAAATTGGTTTAAACATTTAAGAAAGATAACTAATGAGGATTAGATGGTAAAAAATCCTCTCTATTTAAAGAATGTTTCTACTAGGACAAGAAAATCACAACAGCTTTAGGTGTGAGACCCTCAAAGGTATTATGTCTTTTTCTCTCCTAATATTATGCCTTTTTCTCTCCTACTAGAAACATTCAGTATGATAGATGAATCAAACTATGTAACAAAAGGAATTAGCCTCTCTTAAAATAAAGAACTATTGTTTAAATCTTGATTGGAGAAGAAGTTCACATGTAATGTTCTATTTTTCCTCAAACAAAATTACTTCATATATACCATATAAAGAGGAGATAGGTTATGTAATAACTGTATAAAAACGTTTTATATTTTCATTTAATCGCAAAACATCATATATATTAAATTTATTAATTTTATGATAATTATTTTAAAAGCTATACCGATAAATATTTTCAATGGTTAACAATGTGAAAGTTAGGACAGTCCATCATCATTAAACTTTAATATAAACTTCTCTAAATTAAAATTAATGTGAACAATTAGATAGTTTTTCACTCAAATTACTTTGAACTCTTTTTTAAAAAAATTGTCAAATGTGAATTTATAGAAGTTCTAAAAAGTGGAGCAATTTTTCACACACAACCTAAAAACACTATTGTGCTGGTGCTTAGTATAACAAAAAAATATTAAATATGATAATTTTTAATTGGAGAATTGAGATTAAAAGTGTAAATTTGTAAATAATAAATAAATAAACCTTCTCCCGCCTCAGCTTCTTCTTCAACCCTCCCCCACCTCCACTGGCGGAGATGGTGTGGATTGTGGATTGTTGGCGATTATGACAGATATGATGAATGAAGTTATTGGCTTCCAAAAAAAAAAAAAAATCCAAAATATCCTTAATATACTGAAATCTAAATTCACAATTTTGATATCATATACACAACCTTAAAAAGTAAAAGTAACTTTTATTTAATAAAGAAAACAAAAAAAT
This sequence comes from Glycine latifolia, assembly GCA_013407115.1. NCBI lineage: Eukaryota > Viridiplantae > Streptophyta > Magnoliopsida > Fabales > Fabaceae > Glycine > Glycine latifolia. The sequence goes on from CM023950.1 coordinate 3,442,322, forward strand.
AAAATTGGATGAGTCAATTTTAATAGTCTTTTTTCGGCTTATTTGTCCCTTTATTTCAAATTTTAAGACTGTTATAGAATATTTTTAATTTCATTTTTTAGAGCCTTTTATTTATAATTTTAATTTTGAAGTAATTTTTATGATTTTAATAAACCAAATTAAACACTGCCTAAACGATACATGTTAGTAGATGAAAATTCTTTGTAATTTATTTTTAACTGCAATAGATCTAATTCCTTGAAAATATGTTTTATAGTAAAATATTAAAGTAAATTCTGTTTACAACAATGTCGGGCATCAGATTTCAAACTATATAGTACAATTATTTCAAAACTCAAAAAGATCATTATCCCTTGTTAACCTATTTTCTTGGATAATAGGTAGTAGGATTTCTTTTCTCTTTGCAGGCTTATTCATCCATATTCTTTAGCTCATTTGAATTATTTCAGTTTTCTTGGCATAAAGTATTTCTGGTCTGCATGTTTTCCCATGTGTGTCTGCCTCACTTATAATTCGAAAGTCAAAAGCGTTAACAACTACATTTGAATTTGAAACTAATAATTTCAATGTACTTGTTAATTTATGTTATAAAGCAGGAAAATCTTGAAAAAAAATCTGGTAATTAATAATCTCATCAACTGTAATACCTTAAAGCACATCCGATATAGATGGTGAAATTTACCTTATACTTGATAAGGTATTTTAATTAATTTTTAATTTTTTACTAGTTAAAAAATTTATTTGATTATTCGATAAATAATTTTTTTTAATAGTTCCTCAATTGCTTTGGATTATGTTTGGCAAAACTAGCTTAAAAGTTAATTAATATCCAAAACCTGAAAAATTAGCTTATTAAATTAGAAGTATTTGACAAAATTAATTGTTAAAGTAGCTGAAAAATATAAAATGATAAAAAAAAATCAAATTATGATTTATTTTTAAAAGATAACTAGGAAAATGATTAAATATATCAAAAATAAAATTTGAAGAAAATATAAAAAGTTTGAAAATAGAAACTAAGGTTTTAAACTACTTTAAGTAGCATTCCAAAAAAGGCTAGAAGTTACAAAAAAAACTTGTTTGTCTACTTGAAATATCGTTTTAACTTTTAATTTTTATATTTTCTTCTCTTTTTATTTTTAATATATTTATCAAATTTTATGTTTACTATTTTTAAAATAAATTATAATTTTATTATTTTTCAGTTATTTTATATTTTTCAATTACTTCAACAATTAGTTTTAATAAACATTTATAATTAATAAAGTAACTTTTTAGCTTCCAAATAATTTTTAGCTAATTTTGTCCAATATAAACCTCAATTAAGCAATCTATTTTGAGTTCTTTATCTTATGTTAATTGATCCCTATAATGTCACATTATAGTTAAGCAACTAATATATATTTTTCTCCAATAATATAACTTTAAACAACTCTTAAATTATCCTCTTAAATGATCTTGGATGATAAGAAAAATATTTTTTTACTCAAATAATATATAAGCAACCGAGACTTAATTTTAAACAACCTAATATAACACATAAAATGTTCAATTATAAAAAAAATTAAACAACAATGTCTATAAATAAACAACTCTTTTAACTAATAAGCGTTAGAAATGTTCTTACCACGCTTGAGAAAATATCTTTCGGACACATTTGCGTAATTTCAGTTTTTTATGTGTTGAACCATAATAATTTCAGTTAATACACTTGAAAAATCAAAGAGAATTATCATATCAACTATAATATCCTTACAACGCTTGAGAGATTATCCTTTAAACACATTTATGTAATTTCAGTTAATAGTTACTTAATACACTTGAAAAATCAAAGAGAATCATCCTTGACTAAAGTAAGAAATAACAACTACTTCAGTAAAAAAAAAAAAAAAAAACTACTGTAACGAACTCAAATAGATTTTTACAAGCCAGTGGTGTTCAAATATTTAAAATTTCTCTTGGAAACCACCAAATTCTGATGTTCGATCTTTACAAATTGCAATTTACAAGAGATTTCTCCGAAGAAATATAGCCGACACGAGTTAAATAAAAAATTGTATAGTTTTACTTGTCTTTTTTTTTTTCAAATGAGTTTCTTTGTAACATAAATTTTATCATTAAAAGGTACTTTTGTTTATTTTATTTAAATATCTTCAATATGACGACATTTTATTTGGTCTCTATTTTAGAGGGACTAAATAGAAAAATGATAACATTTAAAGAAACTAAAAAAAATCATAGTATTTAAAGGAACTAAATAAAAAGTAAAAATACATTAAAATTGCCACACACAAAGATAATACAGTAAACAAGTATTTGGTAAAAAAAATAAGAGTGACTCTGTTTAAAAAATAATAAATTGTTAAATGAGAATCAAATATATATATGATTAGTTATTAAAAAGGTCTAACTCGGTTAGTGTTGAATGTTATAAATATAGTGTTTTTAATTTCTAAAAAAAATGTGATTAGCGTAATCAATTGTTTTATATCAATTCAAGAAGTAATTGCTTATAAATAATTAAGTAGTTAAACAATGTTAAGAGTCTAAATAAGGATTTGTTGGTCAATAGTGGCGTTAAAAAAGTAATTATACCCGTTAAACTCTTTTTTTGGGGGTCCTCCTTTGCTGGCTGACAACAAGTGAGTGTACCTTTCTGTGATTTAAATTCAACTTCTAAATAGTCATGTTTAAAAAGCTAGATGAGCCATAAAATAACTCAATTTAAACCGATAATTTAAATTTAATATTTTTAATCTCTTATTTTTATAAATTTGTAAGAGTTTTTCTTATAAATTATTATGATTTTTTTAGTCTTCCAGACCAATTATATGATGATTAAAAAATTCTGTTAATCTAGATTTTTTAAAATTTTAGTATTAATATATTAATTATAACATTATAAAACATTAAAAATGTATTTATTTATTATCAATTTAATCATAATTCAATCATTGTCAAAACAAATCACAAATGAATAACATTACTAAACATAGATATAAATAATTGAACAAAAGAAAAGAAAAACTTTCAATCATTACTACGGTGGAAATTTTACGTTCATATCTTCAAGACTTAATAGTGAATTTATAAGCCAACTCACAAATTCACTTTTAGTTGTATTTCATTTTTTTCTTGATTGCAGAGAATTTCATCTTTATCCCTATTAAGTCTCTTATTACTATGGATATAATGTTAAGTATTGGACTTCTAATTTGTCTAATTTGTTGTTTTATAATATTCAACATACAATGTACCATTTTACTTGTAATATTTGGATGTTTTATTCAACACTCCTATTAGTATCGGTTCAACAATAAATAAGACTTAAAACAAATTTTAGGAATTTTTTTACTTCAAATAATAAAAGATATATTAAAAAATTGTCAAAATATATGGCCTGAGTTTTATTTGTTTTACTCTTGGGTCATCCATAACTCCTATCTTATATATGTATTAGAGTTGTATTTCACATTTAAGTTGAAGTTAATTTAGTTGAAATAGATTATTATGCAAAATTAGCTAGTTTAGGCGACACACAAAATTTACAATTTTTCCCATCTTCTTCCCTAACCATACTATTTAAAGATTAGTCTTTAAATTTTGTTTTATACACTATTTTCTAGAAACTAAAAAACAAAAACACAATCTAAGAGTTTGATTGTTTTTTACTTGATTTTAAAAGTGACTACAAAATATCACAAAAATTAAAGACAAAACACAAGATAAAAATAAAATTGTCTTGCACAATAAATTAAAGATAGCCTTTTGCCTTGCAATCGGAGGACATTTTTAACTCATTGAATTGAAGAATGGATTGAGTCTTGAAAAACAATAGAATGAGATAGGTAAAGTCTAAGGAAAAGTTCAAGAAAGACCAAACTTAAAGTCGTGGCCAGTTTTTGAGCTACAACTCAATTATATTAGGAAGGTGCAAAGTTTCGCAAAAATCCAAAGCCTTAAAGTAGTCTTATTTTTCAATTATTGAAAAATGATATTCGACAAAGTATTAAGAAATAATTTTTTAATAGACTATTGAACAAGTGTCAAAATATAGTCTCTTGACTAATTGTATAATGATAAAAGAAATGAAGATTTAGAAAATATTAAGATGTAGAAAATATTAAGACATTATAAGATATTAACGATGTAAATTGAAGATAAAAGTTATCAATGGTAAATATTAAAGACAAAAGTTATCCATGGTGAAGATGACAAGTAGAAATTATTTGAAAAGTTATTGGTAGTTAGAAATTACCATCTATAAATATTATTTTATACCATTATAATAAGTTGAAACATGAACATCCAATATCCTCCAAAATTTATACGATGCTCATAAGTTTACGCAATGTTTACAAATTAATGAGTTAGAGCAATGTTTTTAACCAACAATTCAATATCAATTTTTATTTACTTTAAAACCTTTTTACTTTTTTCAATTTTTCATTTTTTATCGAAATCTTACTTTTTCCAATCTTCAATTTTTCCTCAAAACTTTTACTATTTTAATCCCTACTTCTTGTTATTATCAAAATTATTATTGAAATTCTATTATAACTATCATCAAAATATTATTAGAATTATCATTGGAGTTAAGATTATTGAAATTCATCAATTTTTTAGCTATAATTTGTTCTAATGATTAATTTTTTATATTGATAAAAGTTTAACCAACAAATCCATGATAAAAAGTCTACCAAGAGAATAAAAAGTCTCTAAAAAAAATTCTCATTTTTTTAATATACCTATAGAATTATATTTGTTAACGAAAATAAATACAAATTTTACTATTAGCTATTAGAAGTTGTGAGAAATATAGGACACACTATAGAATGAGTTAAATGAAACAAGTCTAGGCAATTTTAAGTTTGTTTAAAAAGTACAGGCCAAGTAACTAGTTAAGTAATTTAGTGAGTCATGTGTCTCTCTATAATGGTTTAGCTTTTAGAGTATTTTGTCAACAGACGCTAGTTTAGGCCACACGAAGTTTACATATTTATCCTTAAAAAATTAATTGATGAAATTGGAAAGAGAAATGCTAAAGGTGTCGAATACTTGTGCAGAAAAAGTAACCGAATCAATCAAAAGTTGACATTTGGCAAGGTAATCGCATTAAATCAATTAATAAAATATTCCTTCCTTTTAATAGCGGAACCCCTTCTTTCACGTTGGAGTGAAGGAGAAACCATCACTTGCTATCACGTTGCGTCGATTTGTCTTCTCTCCTTCACCTCTCTACAGTGATTTCACAATGAATATTAGGAGAAAGAGAGAGATTTGTGTGGCAAAGAAGGTTATATTTGGACAGGAAAAGCTTTTTAAGAGATAAAATCAAAATGAATATTTGATTATTAAAAGAGTTGACAGTTGTGTTGTTCGTGTGAGGATTCGGCTTTTTTGGTTCCACACCTTTAACATTTCTCAATTGGAAATAATATTTGTAGTTTCAACACTTCTTCAATGCAATTTTCTTGTTTTTTACGTTTCACTCTCCTTCAAAAAAAATTATGCTTTTGTTATCAATTCATTTGTCATCCTTTATTGTTATTAATTGAATATGGGTTGTTTATTGTAGTCTTTATATGCTGAAAACTTCTTTCATAAGTTGTTTATATATTTATTTTTCTATATTTAACATTCATGTTTTTTATTAATCACACTACAATACTTCTTTTATTTGCCTCGTGTTGTTTTATTTCTATTACATTTCTTGTTTGTGTCACACTATAGACCATGTAAACATGTCAAATAGATGATTCCTTTAAGGACTAGATCTAAGTCTTAGATTTCTCATCAAATTGAAGTGGCAATACATCACAATCAACACTCATGGATGATAGTATTATAATTACAAAAACGATTAGCTTACTCCAACACTTCTTAACCCTCTTTTCACATCAAATATGTAACCGTTAGTCTATCATTTTATCTCCACCCTACTATTATCATTGTTGAATACTATTACTATCATAATTACCAAACTATCAGTAATATTATTATCATTGTTGTAACAATAAATTATTTACAACCATTAACCCCATTGTATAATACAACGGAGCGCATTGTATAATACAAAGTGTGTTATAATAAAAATCCCTATGTTTTATTCAATGCTTATGCATATTAAACACAATATAACAAAAAAAATATTTGCGTTATACATCAACCACCAAACGATAAAAAAAGCCAAAGATTGTATTATGACTTAGTGTGTGTTTTAGTTGGAACCAATGGAATGTCAATTCAAGATATTTTTTTCTTCTACGTTTTTTTATCGTGGAAAGTGAAACACTTCGTTCAATGTCATAAAAGCAGATTTCCAAACATATTCAGTTAGATAATTTTAATGGCATTTTTTTTTTATAATTCCTAATGACTTGATTATATTTTTAGTTATTCAAATTCAGGTCAAGTTTACTTTATATCCTCCAAATTTAAAAGTAATTTTTTTAGTCCCTAAGTTGTGTTATTTTTTTAGTTCATAATAAGAACCAAAAGTAGGTTATTTTCATACTATATGTTTAAATAAGTCTAACTTATTTTATTATTTATTAAGATGAAATAATTTTTTATGTCTTACTGTCCGCATCAAATAGAGATGTCTTACTGAATTTTGACAACATCAGATTTCTTGTTATTGTACCCAAAAAAAATATATAAGTATTTTATTTTTTAAAGGATAAATCTTTGATTTCTTACCAGCATATCCGGTCCATAAAAAGATGTAATTAAAATTTGACATCCACGGCACAGGTAATTTACACACAGTTCAACCAAACAAACGGAACGGTGCAATTCAAATTTTTTTAAAGACGTTACATTCATTCAACAAATTTGTAATGATTCTACGCGGAAAGCACGCAGGGCACAAGGTGATAAGTCCAAAATTCGAAAGAAAAAAAGATCTGAAACTGAAACACAGCGAGGAATTGAAATAAATATTCAATAGATAAGTGAAAGAAAGAAGTAGTAGAAGTAAAAGTGAAGCTGAAATGGGTAGGTCTAAGAAAATACATTAATTAAAGCTGAAATAAGGGATGAAAAAGAATAACAAAGGTCTTCGTGTGGGACCCACCTTCAAATCTGTGACAGAGACAGCAGTTTCATTACTCTGCTCCTCCTCTTCCTTTGTGCATTTTGCTTATTTAAACTAACTCCTCCTCTTTCTTCTTCTTCTCTCTCTCGCAAGAGCTACAAACAAAATATAATAATAATAATTAATAGTATTTTTTTTTCTTCTCTTCCTGCTTAGGACTTTAAACAAAATATATATTCTAAAGTTGGAAGCTTTGTATTCTTATGTATGATGGTTGTGTTGAGAGTTCTCATGGGAAGCAAAGTCCTCTCTTTCACACCTTTCAGTCTCAAAACCGTGGGAAGAAGAATCTAGGGTTTAACAGCACCACCCCGAGTCCATCAAGGTCTGTGCTTTGATGCTTTTTTCTTCTTCTTTTTCACTGGGAAATTGGGTCGTTTTTTTCTGAAGGAGGATTTGCTGCAACTTGTGAGGCACCCTCAGTTTGTTCTGATTCTAAGGTTGTTCCTTGTTGCCAAAAAACATGCCTTTTTTTTTCCTTCATGAGTTATAATTTTGAGACTTTAACCTGAAATCCTGTTTGTGGCTCCTTGTCTGGTGAAAAAATGGGATTCTTTTCATCTGGGTTGTTTTATCTGCCACATAAGGCTGAATGTCTGATATGTTTGTGGATAAGTGGGGTGGTTTTTTAGTATTCTGGTGTTGCTTGGTTTGGTTTCTTTTTTCTTCCCTTTTTTTATAAATTTTTTAGAGGCTAACATGGAGGAAGTAGAGCAAGCTAATAGAGTAGCTGTTGAAAGCTGCCATAGGGTTCTGAGTTTGTTGTCTCAACCAAGAGATCAGGTTCAGCATAGGAATTTAATGGTGGAAACCGGTGAAGCTGTGGTGAGGTTCAAGAAGGTTGTTTCCATTCTTCACAATGGTTTGGGTCATGCCAGAGTGAGGAAACTTAAAAACCCTCAAATCCCCTCTTCCCACCAAAGCATCTTCTTAGACAACCCCAATTGCAAAACCTTAACCAACAACAACAACAACCATCACTCAAAAAAAAAATCTATACTTTCCCCAAACCAGCTACGCTGACAATTCAGTTCAGGAACATGGTTCAACCATTAAGAACTCACTCTCTCTTGGACAACCCTCTTTGGAATTGAGCTCCAATGGGAAAAGTCCCCTTCAGCTCACACAGCAGGGTTCATCAAATCACTATCACTTCTTTCAGCAGCAGCAACAGCAAAGGTTGTTGCAGCAGCAGCAGCAACAACAAATGAAGCATCAAGCAGAAATGATGTTCCGAAGGAACAACAGTGGCATAAACCTGAATTTTGACAGCACTAGCTGCACACCAACAATGTCATCCACTAGGTCTTTTATTTCTTCCTTGAGCATAGATGGAAGTGTGGCTAACTTGGATGGAAGTGCCTTCCATTTAATAGGAGCTCCACACTCTTCTGATCAGAATTCGCAACAGCACAAGAGAAAATGTTCCGCCAGAGGCGATGAGGGAAGCTTGAAATGTGGGAGCAGTGCTAGATGCCATTGCTCTAAGAAGAGGTAAATTTGCATTAATTTCTGTTACTTAAAAAGGTTTTTATTAGTCCTTCTAATGTGTCACTAATAATTCTGTGTGTTCTCCACAGGAAACATAGAGTGAAGAGGGCAATTAAGGTGCCTGCTATCAGCAACAAACTTGCAGATATCCCTCCTGATGATTATTCGTGGAGGAAGTATGGACAGAAGCCAATCAAGGGCTCTCCTCACCCTAGGTATGTTCTAGCTCTACTTTCATAGATTTGATTGATTCAAGGGACACCACATGATTATAATTGTGCTATATTGACTTTGTAAAGCTTCTGAACTATTTTGTTATTTCTGACTATTATGCTGTTTGGTGTGCATTTATGATTCTATCTTTCTTCTTATAGCATTGAACTTCAGTGCACATAGGGAAGATATACTAATACTAGAGCCTGTAGAGCATTTTTATTTTCGTATTCTTTAATTTCGGGCGTGTGAATATTTCACTATTATTTCAATCGGATTCCTCTGTCTGTGTAAGTAATTTGTTCTTTCTTGTATTCATGTTGAGGAGAACATTATAGACATGGGATGATTGAAATTGTCCTTGAATTTTCATATGTGATGTCTGCAACTATCTTAATTCTCAACATCTTCTAGTACAAATCTTGCATCCACAGTTCTATGTAGTACCTTGCTATAGATTAACTACAAAACTTTTTTCATTCATGGCTCTTCTATTCCGTGGCTTGAAAACATGTTTGAGAAGTTATTCTTGCATTTGGTAGTCTTGGCATAAACACCTTGCTATAGATAACTGTAAGGTTCAAGCTCAACTATTTGCACCTTATTGTTAATCAGGTGAAAGGTGAAGGTAAACCACATGTTTTGTGTTTGAGTAAAGTGACCTTATTTCCTTCATTTTATTTTCAGGGGATATTACAAGTGCAGCAGCATGAGAGGGTGTCCTGCAAGGAAGCATGTTGAGAGGTGCTTGGAAGAGCCTACCATGCTAATAGTCACCTATGAAGGTGAACATAACCACCCCAAGTTACCAACACAATCTGCAAATGCATGAAACTATGTGGAGAGCTTAACTAGATCAAGCCCATCATTCAATTCGTCAAAACCTCTATGTGATTGGCTTGAGATGCTGCTGTACATATTTTTAGTGATGCAAACAAGCAGGGATGGATAATATTGTTGGCGCAGATTTTGTCTTTTGGATAGTTTGGCTATCCAGCCGTTTATTTAGAGGGTGAGGATGAGGATCACTGATTAAATGAACAAAGTTTGTAAAATTAGCTAGTTTAAATTCCTAAGAACTATTTAATCTTTCTTAAGCCTGTTATAAACATCTCAAAGTTTTAAATAAATGAAAATGTATTTGAAAAATGGTAACATTCTTAAAATTTGAATTTAGACTTGACTCAATTTCTAATCACAAGCTCTAGGGGTGAGAGTTATCCTCGCATTTATATACTGAGATTTTCAAAACACATTTTCCATTTTAAGGATTTGGCATCTCGAACATGAGAAGTTTGAATGGTTGAATATTTATGGATGGTTCTATAATGAGTGGCTCAATAGCAATTATTAGGAGAAGGTGATAAATGATCCTTTTGTATGTTAAAACAGCCTAGGCCAATTCAAGGAAAAAACATGGTATGGCACCTGCTAGTGATAATGGATGGCAACAAAGTTTGGTAACTACCGATATTCCTTTTCATCTACTACTTCGTAGGTTGAAGCTGTTTTAGGACCATCAAGTCCCTGGATGGAACATGGATGTCGTGTAATAATTTAAAAGTTGGACTTTTTTTAACAGGGTGAGATGAATGGTACACCCTCTCCTTGATTTGCATTATCTACATGCAAATTTTCATTCGGTTTGTTACTTCTTCCAATAGAAAGTGTATCTTGGCTTGTGGAAGTTTCTCAGCAGAGCATGTGAGTTGTGAGGGGGGACCAATATGGGCATTCATGCTTGATCATTGTTTTCTTGGGTCCAATTCCAACTGTGTTATCAACGTTATTAGAGAATAAATTCTATCTTTTGCCTTCAGTGCTCATGAACCATTGGCATTTTATAATCCATTACTGCTTCCAATATTATAAAAACAAAAATTAAGGGACGGCGAAAATGTACTTGGATAATTGGCTACATTTTAGTATTAAGTGATTAGGATCAAGTATCAAATAGTTAGTCTCTTGTAAATGATCTATAATTGGAAAAGGGGCGTTACTAAACATTCTAGACAGATATGCTAAAAACCTCAGTTATTATGTAAAAGAATCAATTGTGATAATTGTAACAAGTACAACTTTGTGTTTTTTTTTTCAATTATTAGAATTGAAATTTCAACTTAGTAACTTATGTGATCACCATTGAGTGAGAGATTTAGTTTTTGAAATTATTATAATTTAATTAATAATATCGTATTCAAATTTGAGTACACTGTTATATTAAATATTTGGAGAGATAACTGGCTCAAATTAAATTGTCGAATATTAAAAAAAGGTTGAATTTTCTATCTAAACCTTAATTTGCTCGTATTATGAATAGAACTCTATTTTTGATTGGAAAATCAAAAGTAATTAATAAATTGCATTTAAGTTTTTTTCTAGTAACAACAGTTATCTTCAACTAGAACATGCGTGGTGCAAGGTCTCAGCTGACCTGCTCAACTCCAGAAAAATGGAGGCCGTATAATATGGTTCAATTCTAATCTAACCTAGGATGAATGATGGTAGACTTTTTGTATCAACAGATTGATGATGATTTCCTCAAAGTTTCTAGTCTTTGAATTTGATAGAAATAGAACAAGAACTGTGTAATGTGTCAACTATCATTGGGAGTGGTAGACTAAACGAGAATACTCAATCGGTCAAATCAGGAACCACCACGCAATACTCGCATTAAGGCTTTCATTACACGACGACGCAAAGAGAAAACCAATTGGTATAATTTCTTGCCAATTTTGCTTTCTTGATCTTTCAGTGCACATAAAGACATTTTTAGTTTTTTAACCCTCACTTCTCCAAAGTATCTTAAATAGTTTTTTTGGTACATGAAATATATTAAATAGTTTTGCTTAAAAAATGCTTTCTATTCTAAAACTTTGTATAAAAATATTAAAAACAAAAATTAATAAGAAAAAAAAACCATTATTTCCTATATAATTTTTTCTCTCAAATCAACCAGAAAGCTCGACTTTATTGCGTTTCCGTTTCAGTGAATTGGGTTGAGTCCATTGGGCTGAAGCTTGAGTCTTCTGTCTTATATTCACATCAAGTCCTTCTATCCATGGCCCATTAAAGTTTGTTCTCAACCCTTGAGCGAACATTAGTCCATCATTACTTGAATATTATTATTATTATTATTTATTATTATCTTAAAAATCAAGTCCTTATATATCTATGAGAAAATAGGTCATATATTAGTATAATTTGTTTTTTAGAAATGCTAGCGACATTGACACTCTTTTTCTAAGACTTTTTATAATTGATTAGAATTTATTGGAAATCACTATTTTTGGAAGAATTCGTTTATCATTTAATGATTATCTCCTTATATTAAATGAGAATCAAAACCTACCAAAATTGATGATTTCAATCCATTTTAATCAATCACATAGAGAATCTTTGAGTGAGAGTGTCACACAGAGTGCAACTAGCATTCCTCTTATTTTTATATTGTTATTTGATTATAAATTATCAAGTATTTTTAATTGATTGACATTGTAAAAAAAATTATATGGACAAATGATACATAACCATTAAAAGCATAATTAACCATAATAACGACACATAAAAGTAGTGATTGAAACAAATAATGTAGAACTATTTTTTATACTATTTTGTCAAAATCAAAACAACCAATTGCAATCATAAATGTGACCTGGGAAAATTTTTAAAAGTATGGTGTTTCTATACTTAATCAAAACATGACTTCCGATGCTAAAAGTGACTTGGATGTCATCCTAATAATTAGAATACTCGAAATATTTATTAAGAACATCTTTAATGGGTTCTTGAGCTCAAGAAACTTTGATTATCAGATCTATCACTATTCTTACTCAAGAGTTATCCATATTGGAGGCTGGGTTCTAGGGGAAGAACTCTCTGCAACTCTTTTTTTTTTAATTAAAATAATATTTTTTTCTGTGCAAGTAATATCCAAGAATCCAAATTGAGTTCTACCATTAGAGCAAAAAATAACAAAGGTTGTTACATCTGTCACAACCTATCCGGCCACGACGGGGACGGCGATGAAAAAAAGAAGATTCCCAAAAAAAGGGAAAACTTGAGATGGAGTCGCCACCAACGTTTATTTAAGGAAAACGTCGAAAAAATCAAAAAGATAAGGCATGGTCTATGATTTTAGAGAAAAAGAGTTCGGGAGTCATTTACGTATGGGGGAGGTGTTAGCACCCCACACGTTCGTCATGAAGACGACAACCTTTAATCGAGTGTGCTAAAAATAAAGTGACTTTTTAATTATCTGTCTTCCCTTAAAAACATGAGTTATATTTCTTTTATTTTTGTTTATTTAGAAAAGAAAATCAAATTTTTATTTTATTTTTTTATTATTTTTTTATTTTAGAAAAGAGAATATTTTGTATATATATATATATATATATATATATATATATATATATATTCTAGGGTTGGAACCGGGTCAGGGCAACCCGGCCCAACCCACCTTTTCGCGATGGGCACAATAGCCACAACTAGCTGCGCGAAAATTAGGGTTTAGGTTTCATGGAGGTTTTGTGACCTTCTTAGGTCACCACCATAGGGGCTGGTGGCGCGGTGGTGGCGTGGTGGTGGCACGGTAGTGGTCACAGTGGTGGCCGGAAAGGGGAGCTTAAAAAATGAAAAGAAAACTCTATGGAAGAAGATGAAGAAAATGCAAAAAGGGAAGCAACGAAGCTACAACAGATCAATAGCAAAGTAGAAACAATGGAAAGAAACAGAAACTACACAAACCAAAGAACAAAAGAAACCAAAAATAAACAAAAAACGAAAATGGAGAAGGGAGGGGGAGAGGAACAGAGAAGGAGAAGAGAAAGGAAGAGAAAGGGAGAATGAAGGGGTCACCTTTGAACCCCTAAGGCTTCCTCCAACGCAGTGCCAAATGTCGCTGAGGGATTGGTCCACTTTGGCGCTCCGGGATTCGTGCCTGGCTGTGCAATTAATTCTCCCTGCACTGTTGCTTTCCTTAGTGCCTTTTATTAGTAGTTTCTTTTGACCTAATGGGCCTTGTGGCCCTTTTACTTTTTTTTTTACTTTCTGTTGCACTTTTTTTGCTTTTTGTTATCTTCTCTTTTTTATTTATTTATTTACTACTCTTTATCATTATTATTATTTTTTAAACTGTTATATACTTTTATTATTTTTTATTTTATCCCTTTTTTTTGCTTCCTTTTTTTTACTATTTTTTTCATTTAAAATAATAATAATAATAATAATAATAATTTTCTTCTCTTTTTTTTTTTTTTTGAGAGGGGTACCCGGACAAAATTAGGGTATGACAGCTGCCCCTCTTTACTTATCTTTTATTGAGAATAAAAGATAAGTAAAGATAAAGACACTAATTTTGTTCGGGTGATCCTTTGAAAGATAACAACATAAAAAGAAGAAATTTTGGAAAGACACAATTTAGTGTATCAATAAAGAACTTTGAGTTCAACGTGACAAGGCATGAAAATGAGTCTCATGAAACAAAATGTAGAGGACATTGAGTCCTATGAAGTGTAAAAGCTGAGGACGCTGAGTCCTATGAAAAGTAAATGACTGAGGACGTTGAGTCCTATGAAATGTAAATGACTGAGGACGTTGAGTCCTATGAAATGTAAAAGACTGAGGACGTTGAGTCCTATGAAATGTAAATGACTGAGGACGTTGAGTCCTATAAAATGTAAAAGACTGAGGACGTTGAGTCCTATGAAATGTAAATGACTAAGAACGTTGAGTCCTATGAAATGTAAAAGACTGAGGACATTGAGTCCTATGAAATGTAAAAGACTGAGGACGTTGAGTCCTATGAAATGTAAAAGACTGAGGACGTTGAGACCTATTAAATGTAAATGACTGAGGACGTTGAGTCCTATGAAATGTAAATGATTGGGGACGTTGAGTCCTATGAAATGTAAATGACTGAGGACATTGAGTCCTATGAAAATCGCCAACAGGTAGTGGTACCTGGAGGCTCAAACCTGTAAGAAGGTGAGATGTTGACTCTCATAAAAGGGTCACTTATTTCAAACCGGATCTTAAAGTCTGATATGAAGCATATGAGTTTTGGAATGCATATTGATGAATGAAAAGAAAATGTGAGCTTTGCCCTGAAATGTAGTGAATGTAGGCTTTGTACCCAGAAATGAAATGCGATTGTTTGTGAGTTAATGAGATATGTCAAACTTCAACATTCTAAGATGAGACTTAAATCATGCAATGCTTATAACATTCTTTCTCTCTCATACTTTGTCGATCTTTTGGTTTTTTTTTCCAAAAAAAAGAACATAGATTGACTGTTTCTTTCTAAAATATGTATTGATTTACGCAACCTCATCTTGACTTTTCCATATCTCTTCCGAGACTCACTCAGAGTGTATGTTTTGTTTGGTCCAATTGCTTGGAAATTTTGGAAGATGGCAGTGGAGCCATTTGACGTTCAATCAATCAACTAAAATATTGATTCCACAGTTTGTCCCCCTTTCTTTTAACTTTGATTGCTTTGCACAACAAGGAAATATAAGGCTTCGGGATTCACAACGTGAACCATTGAAGGATGGCAATGGATATTTACACTTTAGTATATGATCAAGTGAAACTTTCCTGATTTAAGATCATAGAGGGATGCCATAAGTCCACCGATCCCATTAAAACTTGATGATATGGGCTGATCCCGAAAGGATTTAAGCAACAAAGACTACCCTTGGATTCGAAAGGAACCCTCGGGACTCTGCGTGAGCAAATGACGTTGAATGGACCCCACTATTGCCTTCGGGCATCTTCACGAGCTCCTTGTTGAATAAGTTTCTCAAATGTGTAAATGCGAACCTAGAGATTCTATGGTTTTTGCTCCTTTTTTTTTTTTACAATCACAAGTGTGTGCATGTCCCATTCCAAAATCCAAACTGAAAAGCGGAACTAGTCATTCCTTGATCCACATGGGCTTTATTGGGCTTGTAACGTGGCCAGAGGTTAAAAGGGCTATGAAAGAAAGGTCAGAGAGGCTCAAATAGTGTTTAAGGGTTACATAGAGCAAGAACATTGAGTGTTTTGCTTGTAATTTTATTCATTTAAGCTTTTTGGGTTGTACTTTACTCCATTTGTCTTATGCATTGACCATCATTGCACTTTTGTGCCTTCCTTGTGAAATTTGGAGAACTTTTATCTCTTTTGCTTTGCTCGCCTTTGACGGATTTGTTTTCTTTAACATCATTTCGGGCCCAACCTAGAGCTTAGTAAACCTCAAGCATATGTTGCTTGCATTGCTCTTCCTGCCAGTTTGGCAGTGGTTCCTACTCAATGGTTTTTTTTTAAAACAATTATATTTTGGCTCAAAGTGGATAGCAAAGGATAAATTAGTGTTTGGGATGAAGAAATATGGCCATGTGTCATTTCAAATCTTGACTAGAAACTTTTACAGTTTGGATTTTGGGACAGAACCTTTGATAAACACTCTCCCGATTGTTTTATTTATATTTTTTTCTCTTTTTTTCATTTTTTTACACATATACCCTAACTTTTGCCTAGGCCGCCCTTTCGGGTTTTCAACCTACCGGGTATGAACTTCTTATTTGTCCCTAGGTTCACTTGGAGCCCGTGCGTGGTGTCTGTCATTGCCCCGGTATAGGGTTTGGAGGTATTTGCTGTTGTCGTATGTCATGCCTTTGTAGCAAGATGAAATGAAAAGAAAGGAAGAAATGAATGAAAAGAAGAAATGAAAGAAGTTGTGCAGGTTCTCGAAAGAGAATTTTCAAGGGGGAGAAATATTTAAAAGATTTTCAATTGACAGATTAAGTCAAGAGTTGTGCTTCATACACCAGCAGTTTTTCTCCTACACCATTTAAATTTTTCAAAATTCCGAAAATACCCTTAATGACTTAAAAGCACATAAATATAAAGAAACAACAATGGAAGACAGCAGCTATCAGTCGTACTACACCATTTCGGCATTTATTTGAGCTGTGCATTGGTTGGAATCATCTTGTTAGGTGATTGTTAGGCATTTGGATTCATTGAGGTGTGCATTGGGGTTGCTGGAGGTGGTTTTTGGGCAGTTTTCGCCGGAGTGGATCGTGTTCGGAGGTGGAAGACGAGGTGAGTTTTTTTTTGCTTCTCACGGATTCGGCAATCCGTAAGGATTGCACGGATTACCTAATCCGTAAATGATGGTGCATGGGGGCATACGGATTACGTAATCCGTAAGTTAAAAAAATTAAAAATAAAAGACGAGTTTTATTTTTTAAAATTTTTTAAATTGAGCAGATATTATTTAAAAATAAAACTTTTGTTTTATTTAAAAAAAAATTATGTAGAAAGAATGGTTTGGTTTGGTTATAATAATTGACTAGATATGAAGGGAAAGAAAGAGAAAAACACAAGTGGTGCTTTGGCTGCTGGAATTGAATTTCTATCATAAAGTAGCAAAAAAACTTCCTTAGGTCTCACTACTCACAAAGATAGGAAGGAGTTGTTGTTGCAAGTTTGTGATGAGATAATGATATATGGAAGAAAAAAGTTGCTTAGTTATTTAGCAATTGGGCTTAGTATATTACAAGAGTAGTTATTGAATTTTATTTATCAGCCATTGTTGGTTAGTTTGTAAAATGTATAAAATTATTATATATGATGAAGACAAAACAAAATCACTTCAAAGTAATTATTGGGTGTGATTGAAGGTTTCACTTTGTATATTCCCTCTGATTTGTACCTATGTTTTACGTTTTTTTTCGATATATGTCCATGTTATTATTATTGATCAGAGTTTACTTTGTTAGAATGGACAATGATGAGTGGATGTATGAGAGTATAATGGATGAAGAAATTTATATGAATGAAGACAATGGTAAAGACCCTGATGAGCCTGATGAGTTTGAAGACAATGATTGTTTAATTGATTGTTCTGCAGCGTTTGAAACAGATGAGGTAATTATGTGGATTGCAATGTAGTTAAAGAATATGAATGTAGTTAAAGTTGTTAAATCATTCAATTTACAATATTATATGTAACAATTATCCATTTGTGCAGGTATTTGAATCGCGTGATGCGTTATTGAAATGGGCTCGTAAAGTTGCATTTGAGAATGGTTTTGTAGCGGTTATAATGAGGAGTGACATTAAAACTGGAAAAATAGGAAGAACGTCATTTTTGTTGATTGGTTGTGAAAGGAGTGGAAAGTATAGAGCATGGAAAAAAAGGTTTCATACCTTCAACCACTAGCAGTAGAAAATGCGAGTGTCCTTTTAAGCTGCGGGGCAAACCAATCTCAGGAGGGCAAGGGTGGATGGTGAAGCTAATATGTGGAAATCATAATCATGCTTTGGCGAAGTCATTTTGTGGACATCCATATGCTGGTCGAATAACTGAGGAGGAGAAGACTATTGTTGCTGATATGACAAGGGCGATGGTGAAGCCAAAAAATATTCTTCTAACATTGAAGGAGCACAATGCAAATAACGTAACAAGTTTGAAACAAATTTACAATGCAAGATATGCATACCGAACGCGTACAAGAGGAGCCAATACTGAAATGCAACAGCTAATGAAGCTCCTTGAACGCGACATGTATATTCATTGGCATCGATTGAAGGACGAAAATGTTGTACGTGACTTGTTTGGGGCACATCCAACTGCAGTGCAACTCTGCAATGCATATCATTTGGTGTTCTTGATAGACAGTACCTATAAAACAAACAGGTACAGACTTCCTTTACTAGACATTGTTGGGGTCACACCTACTGGCATGACATTTTCAGCAGCATTTGCCTATTTAGAGGCTGAACGCATAAACAATGTTGTGTGGGCCCTTGAACGGTTTAGAGGCATTTTTTATAAAATAGAATTTTTCCCAAAGGTTATTGTTACGGACAGAGATTCCGCCTTGATGAGTGCTATCAAAACTGTTTTTCCAGAGGCAACAAATTTATTGTGTCGCTTTCACATTGACAAGAATGTTAAGGCAAAATGTAAAACTTATGTTAGGCAGAAGAATGCATGGGATTATCTGATGGAAGCATGGGGAAGTCTTGTTGATTGTGCTTCTGAAAAGCAGTATGATGATCATCTTATGCAATTTGAAGTTGCATGTGCACCGTGGCCGGCGTTTGTTGATTATGTTAAGGACACTTGGTTGAATCCCCACAAAGAGAAATTTGTCACAGCATGGACAAATAAAGTTATGCATTTTGGAAACACAACAACAAATAGGTAAGTTTCTTATGTGACTTTGCTTAATTTGACATTTCCTTAACTTTATTATCTTTGAAAATCATGATCTGTCTGTATCGTACATTACAGGGTGGAGTCTGCTCATTCGACCTTAAAGAGGCTATTGCAGAATAGTGTTGGAGACTTATGCACTGTTTGGGATGCCATGAACAATATGGTGATCTTGCAACATAATGACATCAAGGCATCTTTGGAGAGAAGCACACATGTAGTTGGACATATTTTTAAAGTCACTTTATACAAGAGACTTCTCGGCTTAGTGTCCAGGTGCGCGTTAAACCATATTGCTGAGGAATATGACCAAGTTCATTATAAAGGAAAAAAATCCTTCTCGTTGTGGGTGTGTTATAAGAAGAACGCATGATTTACCTTGTGCATGTGAGCTAGCCAAGTATGTACTTGGGAGCATCCCAATTGACACCATTCATATTTTTTTGGCGGAGACTAAACTTTTCAGATGAAGGTATACATGAATCTGAAGTTACGATTAGTAAAGAAATCGAAGTCATATGTACCCGATTTGAACAAGTTGATTTGTGTGGGAAAATGACTCTAAAGAGCAAGCTTAAACAAATCGCTTACCCTGATTTAAATTCCATGTGCCCTCCCCCTGATAAGGTCAAAACTAAAGGTGCTCCAAAGAAGAAAATGGGTAAGCACGAAAGGTCAACGAAAAGGGACCCGTCTTACTTTGAGTATATAGACGACTTAGAATCCGTGCAAAATAGTTGCTCCACTCCAAAACAGTCCATTTCCTCATCGGATGTTATGATGCATCACCAAATGGTTCCAATGCTTGATCAATTTCACCCATTTATGCAGAAGTTTATTTTGAATATCACCGATGTCAAAGCTGATGGTAATTGTGGATATTGTGTAATTGCTGTCTTATTAGGTTATGGTGAGGAATCTTGGTCCTTGATACGGAATCATTTGCTGAAAGAACTTGCAAGTTTTTCAGATGAATACATAGCCCTATTTGGTGGGATAGATAGATTTGAAAGCTTAAAGAGTCGTTATTGGTTGATGGATTCTCAAAGGTACAACATTGTTGAATGTCCATTTCATATTGTATATTGGTTGATGGATTCCTATATTAAGCATTTAATGTATTGAATTTTGTGAATTGACAGGTTACTATGGATAAATGGATGGATATTACGGATATGGGCCATGTAATTGCATCAAGATATAACGTCGTTGTTGTCTCTCTTTCACTTCAGCAAAGCATGACGTTCTTTCCTCTTAGAAGCCAACCTCCTAGAGATCCTAAAGGTCATCGCATTTTGTGCATTGGTCATGTTTTTGGTAACCACTTTGTGCAGGTATGATGTCAAAGTGTTCGACTTGATTTGTTTTTACTTTTACTATTAGCAGATGACCTTACTTTAAGTTTGTTTAGGCTATGTACATGTATTTTTACGAGATAATTGTCCATTGCCGTCGACGACATTTTTGTGGTCTACACACTGTACCAATGAAGCTCAACAGTGACATGCTTATTATATTGCTCGAATGCAAATGTATGCAAAATGTATTAAATCACGCACAAAACACGTTGATTTACGCGATGATTAGACAATTTATGAATAATAAAAGCACAATTGAATTTCATAACCATTCATATATTAGATGTCATAATGTAGTCATGTATCCAAAAATCAAATGTTACATTATATCCATGATATAAACAAAAGTCAAAGTCAAAGTCGTCTGCGCTGTCCATGTCTAGGCCTAGTATAGACAATGGCATCCTCTCTGACACCTCGAGCAAGATGCAAAAGCTGCTCTGTCATACTATAGGCATCAGTGCCCTCTGCGACCATCCCCATGTCAAGCATCTGCTGCAACCCCTCAGCAATCCGGTGGCAAACAGCCTGAAATCACAACAAATAGCTCATTATTAAAAATTCAAGATATGATTACAGTTATTTCTTTATAGCATTTAATAAAATGTTAAAATAATCACCACTGCATGTCGAGGGGTTTGCTCATCCGTAGACATGGTCGACTCTGACTGTGCTCCTGTGTCTGCACGTGGCTGATGTGGCGGTGGAACAACTGGTACTGCTCCTGTGGTCACCTCAGCAAAACTCCGTGCACGAGCTGCGTCATACTGTGAGGGAGTCATCACTGGGTGCGAGATGCGGTAAAACCAGGCCATGTATCCAGCCACATGTTGACCTGGACAAGCAACCAACTCCCCAGGCGCGATCATGTAATCAGCAAAATGCGTCCATCTATCATCAACATCCTCTATACCAGGCAGCTCAGTCACCGTCGTTTCTGGAATGTCCTGGACATATCCAAACTGCCTCACGACCCGCTCAGGTAGATATCTAACAGTATGTGGGCCCCACCTGATGGGCCCAGAATACTGTGATATAATCTCAAACTCTCTGTGCTCCCGGTGGTCCTGATACGGCGCCCAGCAAACATCAGCCAAACTCAACCTATCTAAATGCGTCCGATAGGTTGACAGAGGTAACGCCTTGGCAACCTTCCACCGATGGGCACGTGGTTGAACCTCCTGATAATCATCATTCGGAACAACGTTCCCCACCATAGGAAAGTGCTCATATATCCAGCACTGCATATTACACAGGTATAATCATTAACATATTAACAATAACAGCAACCAACTACAAGTTATACGAGATAATTTCAATTTCTAACATATTACCTGTAAAAGCGTAATGTATCCAGCCAGATGTTTCCCATGGTGCTTACATGCATAATTCAAGTTATCATACATGTGCACCAGGGCAGCCGCTCCCCAAGCGTATCTGGCAGCTTCATCGATGTCTCGAAAAGCTTCCAAGAATACCACACCTATATGTGTAGCACTCTTGTTAGCAAACAAAGTGCACCCCACCAGATGAAGCAAATAAGCCCTCGCCGCTAATGTCCACTGCCTAGCTTCATACTTCTGATAATACAAGTCTCGGAGCCAGGAAAGACGGACATATGCCCCATGGCATTGGGTCGTCTCAGCAGCTGCTTCTTCGACTGTGACGTCTAGCAGCTCGACCAACATCACCACTGCCTCTCCTACATCGATAGCCTCGTAAGACTGCAAGGTTCCCATAACAGGAATATGCAAGATCGATGCCACGTCGTCTAGGGTCACTGTCAGCTCCCCCACGGGCAGGTGGAAACTACTGGTTTCAGGGTGCCATCGCTCAACAAAAGCCGATAGCAGACCCCTGTCCCCAGTCTCCACACAGCAAGAAATCAGAGGAGCTAGGCCCGATGCAGCCACTAAGCCCATGATCTCTGCCGCTGGCTTCCCAAATTTAATCACTTTCCGTCCGTGGGAAGCCAACTTTAGCTCATGACGTTCCTGCAATAAAGAGTTAATCACTTTACATGTATATTATCAACAATAATACTCATTAAGTATGAAAATTAACATTCTTCATACCTCTCCTGCCCATACTCTAACGGCAACATGATCCGCATAAGAAGTCAACACAGAACCGTCTTCTGGCCCCCCTGGATATGCTTCTGACTCACCACCAACATCCTCAGTCCCAACATCCTGTCTCCGAACATCCTCTGTCCCAGGAATATCGGTCTCCATATGAGGTTCCTCAACAACGGGATCCTCAGCATGTGCCTGGTCTATCCTTTGCCTACGAACGGACGCCGTAGGCCTACGCCTCTGGACAGGCTCATCTTCACCACCTCTACTACTTCCACCCACTTTCCGAGGCATTCCTCTAGTCTTAACCATGATCTCTGTGCATCATTTGTATACATGTCAGCCATGACTTCAAACCAAATCAAGCAACAACAATACTTAACATCAATTCATTCACATTTGGTGTCACTAATGATACTACACAAGCAACAATAAGGGTCATGAACATCAATTCATTCACATTTGGTGTCACTAATGACTTCAAAGCAAGCCCAACAACCAATAAGTCACGACTTCAAACCAAACTCAACAACCCATTGAATCCCAACTTCAAACCAAACTCCAAGCAACAACAAGCAACAAATTTGCATGCCAGACTTCAAGCAACAACAACAAGCAAGCAATAAGATCCCAACTTCAACAACAAGCAATAACCATTCACAATTTGCACATCACAAAAAACAACAACACTCAACAATTACATGCCAGTCATGACTTCAAACCATTACACAAGCAACAAATTCTGAATTACATTTAACTCAATTGGGGTCACACTGCCCAAAGCCAGCCATTAGGAACCTATGGTTCTGCAACTTAATCAAGCAACATGACAAGGTCCAATACAATCTTGCTCTATCTGTGTGTTTTACAAGCAAATATGAATGTGCAAATTGTATAAGAACATGACAACGCTATGATCATATTGATAGGCATTACTATATAAGGATTGCTACATTAAAGTCTTGTTGATTTCATATTTGGCAACGCTATCTCTCTCTTTGAGGTTACAATTTTCTGTCTCCAAAAATAATAAAACAAGCAGTCAACCATATATATTCATTTGCTACAATAATCATTTCAAAAATATACCACTAAGCAATATCTTATATCAATTTGTCCAAGACCAAATCAAGATTAACACCATTTCAAGTCATATACTACACAATTTTTTTCCACAGCAGCTTGTTAAATTGACTTTGCTTTTACTCCAACACAGGTGCTTCTATTGAAAAATCAAAAAAACTGCAAAACACACACATACGGATCTGGCAATCCGTAGGATGCTTACGGATTGCCGGATCCGTACGGTTTCATACACCATCACGCTTCCAATTCAGCCATTGCCGGCCTACAACAGCCACCACACACCACCATGGACAACGTTTAAGCAAGAAACCACTCACCAGGGCCAGAAAACGCAGAAACGACCACCACCCAAAGGCAATGTATCCACGGAGAAGCTCGAACAAGGTGCGCGGATTCAATGGGTTGCCTGAATATCTCTGGCAGCAAAACAAAAGAGGGAAGAAGAAGAATTCAGCTTCGTTGCCTTCGTTGCAGAGGGAAGAAGAATCCAATTCGATGACAGTGGCAGGGAGGAAGTCCGGTGGTTGCAGCCGGAAGAAGAAGGAGCGCGAGGAAGAAGAAGAATAAAAGTTTTCAAATAATTATTATTAATTTTCAAACGGAAGGGCAATATGGGAAATGCACTATTGTAATATGGTGTATGAGAATTTTTTAATGGTGTAGGAAGTTCAACTCTTAAGTCAAACGGCTCTCACTATTCACAAAACTTTTCAAGAAAGACAAGATGAGGTCGCATGCATGCCTGTATTTATTATTTGATTTGAAACACAGTCAATCAAATGTTTATTCAATTTTGCTCATTGCTTACGACACCCCCACCAAACGTGTAGAACGTGCAAATTTCTGATTAGGCAGACTTAGAGATTAATTCTGGAGCACAGGTCACATGAGCAAACAAACCAGTGACATATATTCATATTCCAGTAAAAGTTGAATAAATATGCAAAGATATAATTGTGAGGAAAACGAGAGATGATGGCATCAAATTCATTCATGCTATTAACGTTGTGATTGTTGTTTACAATAATAGCATTAACATGAAAATCTTGATGAGTCCCTGGAAACATCTAAAAGAAAACTTTCAAATTGCCCCAGCATCACAGATAGTATCGTTTAACTACATCAAAATTCACAGGCGAAGGCAGCTCTTCACCATCAATGTTTGTCAGTATTAGTGCTCCAACTAAGAAAGCCTTCTTCACCACAAAAGGTCATTCCTTTCTTTTCAATTCCTATGTTTACTGATCTTTTGTAACACTCACAGAAGAACTCCCATGGTTTGCGAGTGGGTTAGCTTGCACATTGGGATTGTCTTCCTAAAATTTCAGCCAACCCGCATCAATCAAACTTTGCACCTTATGTTTCAGAGACATACATTGCTCAGTGGAGTGCCCTGGGACTCCACCATGATAAGCACATGCCACATTCAAGTTGTATCCTCGAGGGAATGGAGGTTGGGGAATCTTTGTTGGGCTTATCGCCACCATTGCATTGTTGAGCAGATATGGGAGTAATTCAGCATATGATATCGGGATTGGGGTGAATTCTACATGCTTCCTTTCTTGGAAATTCCTTCCTTGGTTAGTGTTTTGGTTGGTATTAGTGGTGGTATTTGGTCTTGAAGGTGCAACAGGTGGATTTTGAGGTTGATTGAGCATTCTTGGTTGATATGGTGGTGGATAGTGGGTAGGGTTGATATTGGCTGAGTAGTGATATTGCTGGGGAGAATGTTGGTATAGGGGATTACAAAGGGCTTGTGGAAAGTTTGGCCAAGTGGGAACAACAGTTACAACATGAGCTTCTCCCTCATTCTTCCTCTCGCCACTCATCTCGGTACTAGGGTTTGCAAAAGCAACATGATTAAATTTTCCTTTCCTCTGACCTACTTCAATTCTCTCACCAGCAAACACTAGATCTGCAAAGCTTGAAGGCATGTAACCTACCATTTTCTCGTAATAGAACACTGACAATGTGTCCATTACCATGGTTATCATCTCTCTCTCCGCCATGAGGGGTACTACTTGAGCCGCTAGGTCTCTCCACCTCTGAGCGTATTCTTTGAATGATTCATTATCTCTTTTGCACATGCTTTGTAGCTGCATTCTATCTGGAGCCATGTAAGAATTGTATTGATACTGCCTGATGAAGGCATCCGTTAGATCCTTCCAGGAGTGGACCTGAGAGGATCTCAGGTTAGCATACCAAATAACAGCTGCCCCAGTCAAGCTTTCCTGAAAGAAATGCATCAGCAGCTTTTCATCTTTCGCATATGCCCCTATTTTCCTACAATACATCTTCAAGTGGTTCCTCGAGCAAGTGGTCCCCTTGTATTTATCAAAGTCTGGCACCTTGAACTTCGGAGGAATGACCACATCAGGTACTAAGCATAATTCTGACATGTCAACAAAGCCATAATTTTCTCTTCCTTCAGTGGCCCTCAGCCTCTCCTCTATATGGTCAAATTTTTCCTTCTCAACTACAGTAGGAGGCCCTCCTCCCATCACCAATTGTAAGGGTTGTGATGGCAGTCGCTACTGAGGGACCTCCGGAGCATTTGGCATGGGGACACCAGAAAACGCAATCCCTTCACTAGTACATCTTGGATAAACTCCAAAACCAGTCTGAGTGTGGTCTTGGGGAGCTGCATGCGTTTCCTCTATGACTAGAGGAACATGGGCATGAGTATGATCGGGTTAGGGTTGTTGATTCTCAGTGAATAAGAGTGTAGAACTACTGATATTCTCACCAGGAGCATGAACAACAGTAGGTGGTGTATAATTGGGAGGAAAACCATATGGTGGAAAAGAAGACTTGCTTTGGACTGGAACATAGTGAGGCCCATATGTGTTTGTCGTCGCCTCGCCTCCTTGACCTACAACACTTGAGACTGGACGAATCTCTTGATTGGAACCAGGTGGGTGAATCGGGTCCCTCTCAGTGGCAGTACTGGCAACAGCAGTGATGGCCGCATTGACCTCCATCATCTTCCTCATGCTCATCATCGTTCCATCATTGTTGTCATTTGCTCTTTCATAGCTTCCATATCAACCTTTATTTGCTCCTGTACTTGTTTTATATCACTCATTATTTTAGTCTTGGCACGCGTCTGGTATAGGTGCCGTAAAGTGCAGTCTTTCTTTCTTAGCACAATGGTTACTTTTTTTTTTTTTTCCTGATTTCAAGGAAAGAATGTAATGAGCCATGCATAACAATGCAACAAAACAAATAAACATGGATGCATGCAAATGATAACTTGCTGAAGTATTACGAATTCTATGCAGAATGCTCAATAGAACATAGGGTCGAATTAACACAAATTTTCATTAAAACAACATTGTTCATTACATCTTATCAGAATCAAAGTACAGCTGGAAATGAAACACGGACACACAAGCGATTCTCAATTATGTAAGTCGTTAGCTGAATCATGTGTTGGTAGTAGTCAAAGAGGCTATGAAAACCTGATCCATCCACTGCCCCAGCTTTCGCAAACTGGCTACTTCCAAAAATTTTACCTTGATTTGATAAAACTTTTTCTTAAAAAACTACGCTTGGTTTGACCCCATGTTCCAAGGAATGGAAATTTTATCATCAATACTTCAACAACCTATCATAGAGAAAATTGATGAATGAGCATGACATACTTGTGCTATGCATGGGAGATGCATTTATGAGATCGAAGCAAGATGCTCAAAAGACCACCCTTTCTTGTTGTCAAACACGTTGGGTACCATGTTCATGTGATCTTTGATCACTTTCAGGAAAAAGGAGTGTATAACCCCGACATGATTTGTTTATGGATATAACCATGATACCCAATACACGCAACCAAAAACACGGTGTAAGCTTTCGTGCTTCATTGCGACTTTTGGCAACATAGACGATAATGCAAGGCATGAGAAAATATATGTTTGAATCATGCATGGGTGAACACGACATGCGAATGATGATGACAAAATGTATGTAATTGCTGGGATGAGCAACATGCTATATGAATATGAATGAAAATGCAAGAACTTATGCAGTGCATGAATATGACAAATGAGGAATGCATAAATGATGTCCATCATGATGCTATGAAGAGACGCATGATGTGATTAAGGAAACAAGGTGGGGTGAGTATGCTCTGTGTCCTTAATTTAGGAACCTAGTAGAAAGGGTCTAAAAGTCCACTATTTAGTGACAACTTCCATGGGTAGTTTCATGTAATCTCACTAGCCTCTAGAGATATCATCCTCTTATGTAATGATAATGCGGCGATAGGGACTACCAGCTGCAATGCATCACAAAAAGAGAAAAAATTTAGATGAGGCTTCACTGTCATCAAGCGAGTCGGAGACCCAGCATGACCACAGATCGACCTCCACTCCTTATGGCTCACACAGACCCGGGTATAGGGCCCAATATCTCAAAGTGTGTGCAAAAAATATAGGTGTCGTGTGTGAACAGAGCAACCCAAGAATTACCCAACCCCACCTGCAAAACAATTAGAAAATTCCCAGGCAGATACAGCAAGTACAACACATGTCGTCTACCCTAGCATTCAATGACACAATTTATTTCTAACTAAAAAAGAGTAACGACGTAGCAAAGGATATATATACAAGCAAGAGCGAGACAAAGAATAAAAAATGGGATTGAAGCAAAAATCATGAAAAGAACGATAGCGGAGTGAAACGATAACAAAATAGAAGAACAACAAAAAGAAAAAAAAAGGGAAAATAAATAAAGCAAAAGTCACGATAAAATTGCACACTCGATCAAATGGCTTAACTCTCTAACCAATCCCTAGTGGAGTCGCCATCTGTCGCAACCTATCCGGCCACGACGGGGACAGCGATGAAAAAAAGAAGATTCCCAAAAAAAGGGAAAACTTGAGATGGAGTCACCACCAACGTTTATTTAAGGAAAACGTCGAAAAAACCAAAAAGATAAGGCATAGTCTATGATTTTAGAGAAAAAGAGTTCGGGAGTCATTTACGTACGGGGAAGGTGTTAGCACTTCACATGTTCGTCATGAAGACGACAACCTTTAATCGAGTGTGCTAAAAAGTGACTTTTTAATTATTTGTCTCCCCTTAAAAACATGAGTTATGTTTCTTTTATTTTTGTTTATTTAGAAAAGAAAATCAAAATTTTATTTTATTTGTTTATTATTTTTTATTTTAGAAAAGAGAATATTTTATATATTTTTTTTAGGGTTGGAACCGGGTCATGGCGACTCGGCCTAACCCACGTTTTCGCGATGGGCACAACAGCCACAACTAGCTACGCGAAAATTAGGGTTGAGGTTTCATGGAGATTTTGTGACCTTCTTAGGTCACCACCATAGGGGCTGGCGGCGCGGTGGTGGCGTGATGGTGGCACGGTGGTGGTCACAGTGGTGGCCAAAAAGGGGAGCTTAAAAAATGAAAAGAAAACTCTATGGAAGAAGATAAAGAAAACGCAAAAAGGGAAGCAACGAAGCTACAACAGATCAATAGCAAAGTAGAAACAATGGAAAGAAACAGAAACTACACAAACCAAAGAACAAAAGAAACAAAAATAAACAAAAAACGAAAATGGAAAAGGGAGGGGGAGAGGAATAGAGAAGGAGAAGAGAAAAGAAGAGAAAGGGACAAATGAAAGGGTCACCTTTGAACCCCTAAGGCTTCCTCCGACGCAGTGCCAAATGTCGTTGCGGGATTGGTCCACTTTGGCGCTCTGGGATCCGTGCCTGGCTGTGCAATTAATTCTCCCTACACTGTTGCTTTCCTTAGTGCCTTTTATCAGTAGTTTCTTTTGACCTAATGGGCCTTGTGACCCTTTTTCTTTTCTTTTTTTTTTACTTTCTGTTGCGCTTTTTTTGCTTTTTGTTATCTTCTCTTTTTTATTTATTTATTTACTACTCTTTATTATTATTATTATTTTTTTTTAAACTGTTATATACTTTTATTATTTTTTCTTTTATGCCTTTTTTTGCTTCCTTTTTTTTACTATTTTTTTCATTTAAAATAATAATAATAATAATAATAATAATAATAATAATAATAATAATTTTCTTCTCTTCTTTTTTTTTTTTGAGAGGGGTACCGGGACAAAATTAGGGTATGACAACATCCTATGTAGTATCATGAGACTCGCAAAAAATTATCTAAGAACCCAATATGAATTCCTTCACTAAAAATGCTTTAGTCATTCTTCTTAAATCATTAAATCTATAAGTACATTATACATAAATTTTATTTTGCAGTATGTGTCATTTTTTATTTTTAACCCACCGCAAATCAATCCACGTCAGATTAATCATTACTTTAAATTGAACCAACTTGGGCCAAAATAATTTTGGATCTGAATTTTATTAATGGCAGTTGCTATAAGCATTCTCCATATTTGCTAAGTGCACCCCCCCCTTTCATATTTTTTCTCCAATATTCCCTTTTATGGCGAAAGTGGCAAATGAGTTAGTGTTTGGAAATTGGTTTTGTGCACTCCCAAAAATCAAAATAGTCAACAATGTTGTCATCATCATTCCCCCTATCATGCTACTTATTTTGTGCTTTGTCACCAACTACGTATTGTTGGTCCCAGATGAACTCAACAAGGGAGGGGTTGAATTGAGTTTATAAAATTTAACAAAATAATTTTGATAAAAATCTCTAAAATATAAAACAAATAATCAGATTGTAAAGAAGACAAAATACAGAGAATTTTAATGGAATAAAAACTCTTAGGCTCAATAGGAGAAAACAATCACGGCTCCAATTGGATCACTTAATCCAATTGAATAAAGAATATTTCATTTTTTAAAGAGCCAATATACAATACAAGTGTAGAATCTATTCTACCCTTATACATGTCAATCTCAAATTTAACTTTAGATTTGTATGACTTTTTCCCAAACCTTGTTCCTCCACAAAGTTTCTCACTCAATTGCTGATTTAACTTTAAACCAAACTTTTCCCAAACCTAACTCTAGATTTGTATGACTTTTTCTCAAACATTGTTCCTCTACAAAGTTTTTCACTCAATTGCTGATTTAACTTTAAACCAGACTTTTCCCAAACCTAAATATAGATTTATATGACTTTTTTCCAAATCTTGTTCCTCCACAAAGTTTTTCACTCAATTGCTGATTTAACTCTAAATCAGACTTTTATCAAATATTTCAAAGTTACATTTAAAGCTTCTATGTAACACCCCGGACGTGTTATCATTAATAATATCATAAGCGCGCTATCAGCGTTAAACAAACGCAGTACGGAAGCGAAATAATCGCTTTTCTTGATTACATTATGCATAGAATAAAACCAAACACAAATAACACAAGCCCCCCTGCTGATCCAGGTAAAACAAACATAACATAACCTCAACCTTATACATCAAGGTCTGTACCTATACATCAATATATGTACAGTGTAACTGGTGTACACTTACACCCTATCCTTTATAATACAAGACAGAGATAAAATAAAGACTCTTCTAGTCTTCATCTGCAGCTCATGACCAGGTCCAGCACTCTCAACTAGGGCCTTCTGCTCTGAGGTATCTCCTCTCCTCTGGAAACACCTGAAAACCACAACCCACAACAAGGGTGAGATAAACATCTCAGTAAGCTCAGGGTCCTGGGAGATCTTCCCTTACCCTGGTTCACCTCAAAGCATACACCTAAAACCAAAGCAGGAACGAGCTTAGGAAATCATCCTAGCTCTCATAACCCACTACAGGGTAGCATAACCAGATACTCTCAGTATCAGAGGTATCACACCTCATCCTGGCTCTCACAGCCATCTTAAAACCATCTAACAGAGCCAAGCCAGAATCATGGCTTCAATATCTCATATCGGCTCTCATAACGTCTGACAGAGATCTCACAGAGGTACCTAATCATCAGTGGCAATCACTGAACACTGTATATACCAGAGAGACATCGCCTCCAATGCTATATATAAAGCATGGCCTAAGTCCACCACTCAGGATTTCATACACACTGCCTGAGGAATCTCTCCACTCAGGACTTTACACATAATGCCTGAGGACTCTCTCAACTCAGGACTTCACATACACTGCCTGAGGAATCTCTCAACTCAGGACTTCACACAACACATGCCTGAAAGAGATCATCTCACACCGGAGGCACTCATCTTTCAGGACTTCCAGATACACTACCTGAGAGAGATCATCTCACACAGGAGGCACTCAATCTCTTAGGACTTTCAATCACATAACATCTGTCCTACCACCATAGGACTCTATTCTACTGGCTAGAGAATCTCAGAACTCAGACACTATCACAGTGTCTATTTATCCTTAACACAGACCACCACCATGGTCTTTATCAATCTCAGCATAATCACCTGAGGATACTCACTCAGGACTCACATCATCTCTGCCTAAGGAGGAACATCCATACAGGGCAATCCACCTTTAGGTCTTTAGGCGGAGAGTAGTGGCACCTCCCATGGAATCTCAGCTATTCCAGGGAGTCCTCAAACTCTTCCTCTGGCTAGGGAACCTCAACTAGCCCGATACCATCTCAGTATCTTATAGATTCCATCACAGATCATTCTCTGATCTGTATCTCATCAAAGCCATGGAACACCTCACAGTGTTCCTCCATCTCAGGCCCAAGGCCACACCTGAAGCCACAGGTGTCAAATACCCTCACACTTTCTCAGTGTCTATCCTAGAGTTTATCATGTATCACAATCTCTGGAACAGCAGGGGTTCCACCCTAAGCATCATTCATCCAGCCTTCTAGGCTTATCTCGACACATATCCTCATCAATAACAGGCCATCACGGCCTTTCTTTCTCAGCATGCACAATACATATATATATATATATATATATATATATATATATATATATATATATATATATATATATATTCAAACATGGCATGCACCCATCACCCACTTGGGTGGCAAACAAGAGAAAGAGAAAGACATCATAGAACGATGAGCTTACCTGACAAGTCGTGTCCCTCAGCTTTAGCCTCAACTGATGGTCTGTTTCTCTGACATCTCCGTGTCAAGCACATATCACAGACCATACAAACATATATTCATGCATAAGCTCATCCAGCAGTCATCCACTGCCTCTGGGAAGGAACCACAGTTCTTTCCCTCAACCCGAGTCATCTACTCCAGGGTTCATCAGGCTTATCCACACAAGC
>CM023950.1:3475019-3496716 GCA_013407115.1 Glycine latifolia
CTTCCATAGGCCCTCAGTGATCTATCTCAGGTTCATCCATGGCCTCAGAGTCATTCCAGACTCAAACCAAGCCATTCACCTAGAGCATTTCAGCTCTCTCAACTCAAAACCTCAGAGTTTCTCAGGGCTTGAACGGTCTGAACCACAAGATACCATTCTCAAGGCCTCTCAGGCACATCAAGCCCCTCAACATGGCTCTTGCATGTCTCAAATCAAGTGACTCAGTTCAAGTCACACATGCCCAACCTAGAGCCAAAACCAAAGTTCTCCAAATCACAAACTGAAAGCTAATCCTTCCTCCTCACATGATTCTAAACACTTCTCTCAACTGGACCCAGAGCTAATTCTAGCTTTATCAAAAGTGGGTCACTATTCATCAAAACCCCCAAATCACAAATCAACTGCAGAGACTCGAGTTTCTTACCTCAGTGGCGACCAAGAAGGCTACAGGACAGCTTCCACGAGCTCCAGAGTCCTTTCCCCAGCCTTGAATCCTCATCATGCTCGAGTTCTCTGATGTCTCTGGGGTTTCTCAACATTGGGGTTTTCAGGAGGAACGGAGGAAGGATTCTCACTTTCACTCAGTTTAAAGGGAATAGAAAGGGCTCAGGAGGTGTTTAAGGTCATACAGCAAGAACATGGGAGCTTGGAAAGCTCTCCCATTGCTGCTGGGGTCCAGAGGAAGAAGAAACCCAATTTCTTCTCCTCTAAAACGCGACTCCCCTTTAAATATAGTCTGCACCGACCTTTCCGCGCGATCCGCGCCAGGTCCCGCGCGATCCGCGCCATGTGCAAACTGTGGCGCCATCCGCGCCAACTCTGGCGCCATCCGCGCCAACCTCCAACCCAGCTGGCGCTGCCAGCGGCAACCCTGGCGCTGGTCGCGTGGAAAACCAGGGAAAATGGGTATTCCCGACCACTTCCCGCGCCACTCGCGCCACATTGGCGCCCCTCGCGCCATGATCCAGAAAGCCTGGCGCTAACCGCGCCAATCCTGACGCCACCCGCGCCACACCCCACACAGGGTTTCCTGTTGCTAGGGCCCAGCGCTATCAGCGCGGGACTTGGCGCCAGCCGCGCCACAGGGAGGGTCCTTACATTCTAAGTCTAAGCAGAAGACACAATATAAACCTATGAGCAAATTCTCAAAAGATATCTATAACTCAGATTGCCAATATAACTCAAGGAGAATTCACACTTTTTTTCCAGACCCCATGATACTCTATTTATATAGAGATATAGATAAGCACATTTTTTATTTTTAAATCTTTGTTTCTCTTAGTTTTGATAACATGATAAGACATTTATTAACATTATCAGCATATATCAGACTTTATCTATAAAATTAAATATGCAAATTTTGTTTAATTAGAAAATAAATTTTTCTTATCAACTTAAACTAATAAGACATTTATCAACATAGTGAACTTTATCAGCAGATATCATATCCATTTTATTTGCCCCTTATCCAATTTTATTTCAAGAGTTCAAGTGACAATTTAAGTCAAGAAAATCAAATAGAACTTACTCTTACAAACTTTCTAAATGACAACTTATGGTCTTCCTTTATGTCCATCAACAGTTGCTTTGTTTAAATCTTCTTTTGAGACTTGAGTGTTCCTCTCGTGCTTTACTGTTCCTCTATTTTGACCAAATCCCTTAATATAATATATGGCTCATTGTCAACATCAAAACTTTGAGTCCAACATGTGCAACGCATGCTCCTTTGTGAAGTTGCATTCAACGTTGTCTACATCCTCCACCTCGAGTTTTATTAGTGGTGGTTGCGAGGGATGGTTTTCACGATGAAAGTGATAAATCTAGTGAGAAATGCAATGAAGAAAATAATGTTGATCTTGCAACTCACAATGATGCACCCTAAATCCACGTACTTCTTCTTTTTCTATTTGTTGGATCCGAGTAGCCAACTCTGTTAAGTCTCGTCCACGAGACATGGCAACACAACCTTGTCCAGTTGTTGCATGTTTTGGCTTTGCTTCTTCTTCATCATGTTGTTATCCAATAGATCATTTCTACCATACATACTCATTTTCTCTCAAACAGTAATGCCACAGACACCACACCACACCACACCACACTTTCTTTCAATAATCGGGTGTCTACTAATTATTAGTAGGAGTGCATTGTATTGGTATTTTGTTGTTTCTTTCATTTCATATAATTTTTTATTATAATTTTATAGCTTTTTAGCAATATGGTTTGTGTTGGGTGAGGAGGTAGGGTTTGACATTGGTTATGTGGACAAAATGTCTTCGCTTGCCCTCCCTCATAACTTATGCCTTTTGTTACCTAATAATACTTACAAAAATTAATTTCCAAAAGAGTAAAATATAATTTTTGAAACCCTTACTCATCTGCCACTTTAGCCAAAAAAGGATATCATTCAAGACTCTTATGGGAAAGCTTCTTAGGTAGCTAGGGGTTTATTTCACGTTAGATTCAACTTATAAGCCAAGTGTAACCTAATTGTGATGTAGTAATTGAACTATCATTCAGGTCGTCTCCCAAAGGAATAAATGAGAGATTTCATGCAATTATTTAACTAAGAGCTTGATTTTTATATTTTTTTTTGTGATTGTCATGAAATAAATAACATTAAATAAATTGTAATAAAAATTAAATGACAATAAAATAATTAAGTAAAAATAGAAGTACTAGACTTGGATGATGACTTGATCTTGATGAATGAATGTATAGGTTTGAACTTGGAATTCACTCAATCCACTGTAACTTCACAATTCTCTACTCATCTCTCTTGCTCATCCCAAATTCACTAATGTATTCTACTCGAGCTCCCACATCATTGCAGATTCTAAACTACTTGCCCGATACAAGTAATCAACATTAATGATCAAGAATTAGCGAGGCTTAGCCAAGATTATTATATCCCTAGAGACAATCCCAATAAAATACTTGATTCATGTCGGGTTTCAACATGGCTCGCCAAAGCGCAAGTCAATTCTTGAATTTATCTATAAGATGACCAATCAAGGAATAAATAAAGAACTCAATATGAAGTATTGAATTGATAGAATTAAAGTGAAACAAGGTTCATCCTTTCCTATCCTAGGTGGAAGGAATTGCACTCAAAAAATTAATACAATGAAACCTATAGTTTTTGATTGAATAATGAAGGCATCTAGTAGACGGAAGTCTAAAATATAATTCTAAGAACTGTTCGGGACTTTTACACCGTTATAATGAATGTCTAGCTTCCTATTTATAGAATTATAGCTAAGTTAAATTAAGGAGATAATCATAATAAATTACAAACAAATAATATATCTAATTAATTCAAATAATAATTTTTTTCTTCAGCTGATTTGTCCTTGAAAAATATATTGCTCTTGATTTTTCTAACTTTTATCTTCAATTTTCGAAATTTCTTCTTCCAGAACTTTATGCTAATTTTGGACCTTTGGAGCTTTGGCGCTTAAGCTGAATATTTTTGCTAAAAAAACTATAATTCATTAAAAATAACTAAAACATAAAATTCTACATAAGACAAAGTAAATTCCGAATTTAAAGCTAATTTGATTCAAAACTAGACCTAAAGTTAACTAAATTGTCAAATAAACGTCAGAAAATGCATATGAAAATCCGGCAAATTTGACATTTATCATTCTCCCACCATGAGAAACAAATTTCAACCTTCAAATGTTTTAGTTTTCAAATTCATTGGGTGATATTTTTCTAGTTTTTCTTTTTTTTTCTTTCATATTTCCCCAAGTTACCCCTTCTCTTTGTAAAGAAAAAAAAGTTATCCTTCTATTTGCAAACTCCCAACACCTACCTTACCTCCTTCACCATTTTCACCTGACAATCTCTCATTTTTTGAAGCACCATTGATCTATTTCATAGAGGAACACATTATGGTTAACTTGTTGGATAAACAAGTTTTAAGATATTGAGGAATAAGCTAAAAAGATAGCATGCAAAGTCTGACATGATACAAATTATTAATATGCTTCGCCTTATAATCATTTTTCTGTAGTATTTTCTTTGGGGGATGACTCAACTATAGACATGCATTATTGTATTGTATGAAGGTTTTTGGATGATTACAAATCACTATCTTTAGGTTTACAGATAGAAAACTTTCTTTTTTAGCTAGTGTAAAAGAGATTGTTGAGTCATAAGATGAATTGGATCCCTCAGTTGTTTTGAATTGATACAAAATACTGAATTAAAAAGTTTGCATTTGAAATGCCAACAGACGAAGTACATTGAATCTGTGTTTGATGTATCACACGATAGCAAACATGCATTAAAATCTATAGCATTTAAGACCAAGTTAATGCATGTGATCCTATATGCAGTGAATGCCTAAGCATTCTTTATAAGATATGTTGAAGGAAAAAAAGAGAGAGAAAGTCAAAGAACCAGCCAAATTTGTTCACAAAATGACCAATGTACCATTCATGTAGTATCTACTGAGTAAAAGCAACTGCAAGATGGCTATGGACAACATCACAAATGCAATAATTGTAATATTTGATTTTCATGTTTCAATGTCTAAGTGTAGAAAGTTGCTTTTAAAATTTTCAAACTCTAGGGTGAGTTTTGTGAGGAGACAAGCAAACAATATTGCCCACACTTTAGCTAAGGCATCAATGTTTAATGCCTAGAACCAATCCTTTGATTATACCCATTTGTATTCAATCTTTGATTATTAATGAAAAGTCTTAACTATGGCTTTCCTAAAAAAGGTTCTATATTTTATTGGATAAGTTCACCCTACTCTAGATAGTTTGATCTATTTGTCACATTTATCTTTAGTAATGATAATCACATGAAAATAATCAAAAAACAATTAAATTGAAAAAAAGCATTTAAATAAAATGATATGATGTGTATGAAGATGAAGAGTTAAATTTTGAGTTACCAATGAAGACGTGTACATGAAACGATTGATAGTCATTATGAGGAAATATCATGCATGGTTCTAACAAATTGTAAATAAATATGTGCATTTTTTTAAAAAAGAAATTAACTCTGAATTTTCAAATGTTTGAATTTTGAAGTAGATGTTTTTTAACAATTGAAAGTACATATGTCTAATTCTAGTTTTTTTATAATTAAAACGTATTTAAGCACACTATTGTTTGAAGTAGTGTTTTTTGTTGATTTCTTTTAGATAAATGACAAAAACACAAAATTTATAAAAAAAATGTGTAATTTTTTTTTTGGATCTGCATGTCTATTTTATATTGATTTTTGTTGTGGAACTATTATAATTTTGAGGACAAGAGTTATGCCTTGGAGGTGCAATAGGTTGAAATTGACCCGAAAAGATATTTAAAGGCACTAACTCAAGACTTGAAACTTTTGTGACAATTAATTAAAACTTACGTATTTTTTCAAAAATATTGTGAGATTGTCAAGTAAATATCAAATAATGAAACTATTGTATTGTATATAGTAACAATACATACGTCATCCAATCATCTAAGAATATTGAGTAGAAGTTGCATTTCTATTTCATAGAATACATGTGTAAATAATAATGTGATACTTAGTTTTCAATTATATTTGTTATTAGAATTGTCTAAGCCTTAAAAGGCTCATAACAATTGATTGAAGTTTCAACTAAGAATAAATATGATGAATAATTTATATTGATAGTCTTTATATTTTGTCAATTGAAGCAATCTTAAATCCCATGAAAGATGTTTGAGTTGCTTTAGTAGCATAAGTTAACACCATAACATATTTTCAAAAAAAAAATGGAAGTTGAATAATAATACAACCAGTAGTAGTATTATAGAAGACCCAAATCTTATATTTCAAATAGAGATAGTCGTATCGAGTCATGTTGGATGGCAAGACAACATAAAAGATACTTGATAAGTATGCATATTGGGAGCAAACTCTTAAAGTACTGATATGCATATGGTTATATAGTAAACTTGTTTAGACTAATATTGTGTATATAATATATGGTGTTTATTTTTTGTATAAGATAGGATAACATGTACTTTTATCATGAAAAATATTTATAAATAACAATAACTAAATATTAAAGAAATTTCAAACAGTTTATGTCACCAATTCATAGGTGGATCAAGTTGCCAACCTTCACATCAAGTGTAACACAAACTTAATTGAACATAACAATGCCTATCCTATGTAGATCAAACAATCTAGCACCGTATATGCAACATATTTGTAAAATTGTATAATTCAAGTATGAATAGAATCAAATGAGTGGAATGGTATTGGGCAACAAAGTAGCTTTGTATCCAATCTGCATAGTCTTTGCACAACCAATCATTTGCTTGCCTTTTAAAACACTAATACCAAGAAATCAATTTTTTTTTTTTGTGACAACGAAAATTTTGGATTGGGATTACCCTATCATTAAACACCATTTCATTGTTGAAATATTGAATTTGAACAAATGAATGACAATTCAGCATAATATACGAGAAACAACAATGTTCTAGACATAATAGGTTGTTGCCACACATGTTCTTTGGTTAGACTTTGTTCAACTTCAACGACTTTGTAAGCAATCATTCCATACCCAAATCTAATCCGATTTGGATGATTCTTGGTGCAATGGAAACCTCTGTTAACCTATTTTCACGAGTGGTGAATTGATCACACCCCCAGCCAAAGTATTTCCCTCAATTAGATAAAAACCTTGATAACATCACAAGAAACCCTACTCATGACCATTGCGCCTTCAAAACCAAATTCCTCCCAAACCACAGATCCATTAGCACGCTGCACCACTCATCAGAAAGCTCAAATAATAATCTACAAGTCTCAAAAAACCCCTTTCAAATTCATCAACCAGAGCCCGAGAAATTGGCAAATGAATCGATCTTAGAAACACACACCAAAAGCAAGCCATAGCTCCCCAAAACATTCCAACCAGCCTCCCCCCCCTTGGAACAACCGTTGATAAAAGCCACATCCAATGGCTCACATTCAAATTAAAACAAGGCTTCAATCCGTGTGAGGGTCCCGTGGACCAATCAGAAATAAGTATTTGGATATAGTCCTTCACACACTTGACTATTTAAACCATCAAAACTCATTCATCTTCTCTCACAACAAAATTTGCCAATTGCCATTTCAATCCTCAGTTTCTTTCTTCAACGTTTCCATCATACACAGATCCCAATCCTCTCTCAAACCCTAATTTCCCCTTATTTCAATGGCCACAGAAGAGCCCACTGTCGCGGTGGAACCCGCTCCCGAACCTGCCTCTGCCGAACCTCCCCCTGAGGAGAAGGAGGAGACCAAACCTGAAGCCAAGGCTAAGAAAACCAAGGAGCCCAAACCTAAAAAGGTTTCCAGACCTCGCAACCCTCCCACTCATCCTTCCTACGAAGAGGTTCGATCCGAAATCAAAATTCTAGTTCTAATTCTAATTCTAATTCTCGTACAATTTTTGTGATCTAAATTTGGATCAAATTATTTTGATTTTTTTTTTTCAGATGGTTAAAGATGCAAT
This sequence comes from Glycine latifolia, assembly GCA_013407115.1. NCBI lineage: Eukaryota > Viridiplantae > Streptophyta > Magnoliopsida > Fabales > Fabaceae > Glycine > Glycine latifolia. Next base: position 3,482,506 of record CM023950.1, read on the forward strand.
TACCTCGCTGAAGGAGAAAACCGGTTCGAGCCAATACGCGATTGCGAAGTTCATCGAGGAGAAGCACAAGCAGCTTCCACCGAACTTCAAGAAGCTTCTTCTATACCATTTAAAGAAGCTCGTCGCCGCGGGAAAACTTGTCAAAGTCAAAGGCTCGTTCAAGCTCCCACCTACCAGACCTTCTGCTGCATCTTCTTCTTCTTCTTCGCTAGCAAAGAAGAAGAAGCCCGCAGCGGCCAAGCCCAAGCCCAAACCCAAGCCCAAGCCCAAGCCCGCTGCTAAAGCCAAGGATACTAAGGCAACTAAATCGAAGGCACCAGCTAAGCCCAAGCCAGCTGCTAAGCCTAAAGCCAAAGCTGCTGCCAAGCCCAAGCCCGCTGCTAAACCAAAGGCTGCTGCTGCTGCCAAGCCCAAGCCTGCTGCCGCCAAGCCCAAAGCTGCTAAACCAGCTGCCAAGCCCAAGCCTGCTTCTAAAACAAAGGCTGTTCCTGCCAAGCCCGCGGCAAAGCCCAAAGCCAAGCCCGTCAAGGCTTCAAGGACGTCGACGAGGACTTCACCAGGGAAGAAAGCAGCTCCTGCTGCTAAGCCCGCAGCGAAGAAAGTTGCGGTGACAGCGAAGAAAACTCCAGTGAAGAGTGTGAAACCGAAGAGTGTAAAGTCTCCGGCGAAAAAGGCTACGGCCAAGAGAGGGGGTAGGAAGTGAGAAAGAGTGGTTGGTGGGGTAGGGTTGTTTTGGGGTTGGTGTTGTGAAGTTCTTTGTTCTCTTGGTGGTGTAGTTGGGGGTTACAGATGATGTTCCTATAACAGATGAAATCTGATTTTATGAAACCTTTGTTGTTTCCCTTTTTAGTTTGATTTTTTTTGTTCGACCTAGGAAGTAGATATAAAAAAGCTTCTAGCTCTGCTTTTCAGCTAAATGAGTTAATCATAAAATGTATCGAGTATGAGGTTTCTCTGCGTTATAGTACCTTTGATGGATCAATGTAGTATAAGGACCTTTTTCACATGAATGGATTTGTAGTATATGCTTTCTGTGTATGTAAATTTTGCCTTTAAGATGCTGTTGATATCTCTATGATACTAGTTGATATGCCTGCTTGTGCATGATTGACCTTCCTGTATGAATTGATTAGCAATTGATTGTTTGCATCTCAACTTCTTTTGTTGGTTTCTTTATTACTACAATTTCTATAAATTTCAATGCATCCTGGATGCTTGAATGAGTGACAATGTTATGGGTTGTGTTTAGCTGTTGTTTGTTTTAATGGTATAATGGAGTTATTCTGTTCTTTAAAATAGTGTTTGTGCATATGGTTGTAGCTTATTCAGTTTAATAACCAGAATGAAGATGGTTTTTGGACTTCGATTTATTTGAAGATGTGTGGTAGTAAAGGAATTGGTTGAGTGATTTTCATGTTGATGTGGTAACCACCTAGTGGAATGACAGAAGTAGTGAGGAAATAATTTAAAGATGGTTTACAGCAAAATTCTTATCCTATTGCTTTGGCATGATTGTTTAGACTTAGGTGTGGAAAGTTATAGAAAGTTTTTGTTCAGATTGTCTTTTATGCAACGAGGAAGAGCAAAATTAGTATCAAGCCTACAAAGATGAAATTGAAAGGAATGCGAATAGTTTGATGTTTCTATTTCTATTAGGGGTCATGCTGTGCAATTTTATCAGGTCATTCACTTTTTTCTGTATTTTAGTATATAGCAGATATGCTCGAAGAGTTTTGTCACAATGGGAGGTGATGAAACGTCTACGCACTGATGGTTTTAAACTTTCAGCAAAGTTGGCAACTATTATGACTTGGAGGTTTGTTCAAATTTTGTTGAAGACAGGGATAGCAATGAAATTATCTTTAGGGGATTACTCATGATTTCTTCGGGTCATTGGCTTTTGTTTCTGATGGATGGGATTTCTTTAGAAACAGTAAATGAAAATCATAATTTGATGATTATGCTATTAACCGGACCTTCTCTCTTTATGCTTTTTACCTTACTCCTAGCTATTGCATATCACTTGTAGAATTAATCCCTTTTCACAATGTCTACTTGGTGTTGGACTACATCTGGATTGTTGTGTTACTACATTTTGATGGTAAGGAAAGACTGCATTAAATCAAGATTTGTTATACCTTAAAGTGATGTAGTTAGGAGTTAGTCATCAATTTATGTAGGTTTGATGTTTTCTGGTATTTAAGAGTTTTGGGGAAAACAGGATTGTGAGGATTTGTGGTTGTGTGGGTGTTAGTGTCAATGGAATGCATTTGCATTTCCATTAAGAGGAAGATTCTGGTGAAGGAATCAATATGTGATAGTAATTGTCTAAATGACTTTTATTCTTGATATATAGTTATAAAAGACTGAATTGAGGAAATGCTCTATTGTGTAGATTTTGTGGTGGTTTACTAAATATTTTGCACTGTTTTTGTTGGTGTGTTTGCTGATTTCTGCTTTGCTTCATCTTGCAGCAGCATGAATCCCTGAATGAGCTTCTTTTATTAACCAAAGAACATTCCAGCTTGAAGCAATTCATAGTTTCCATCCCTATCTCGCAACAACCTTCCAGCAAGAGGCTTCATCTCCATCGGTGGTCCCCTGCTCTTCAATTGTCGTGTAAGTTTACTAGTTTCACTCCATAAAGCTTCACATTTTTTTTTTCATACTTAATTATTTTTTGATAAGTGAAGTTATTGTTTCAAATCTGGTGAAGCTTTTTTGTGATCCCATATTTGATTATGTGTTTGGTATCACTGAATTGTTTTATAACTGGAATCTGTATGTGTTTTCGTTTTTGTTTTAATCTACATGCTACTTCTTAGTTAATTGTGAACCACGTCAGAAACTAATTAGGCTTGAGAAACATCATTTATTAATTGCCGAGCAATGATATGCTATATCTAGTACCAAATTCCAACAAGTCATTGTGATATTATTCCCCAAATCCCAAGGCCAAAGTGAATCAGTTTACAACTCAAAAAGCTTGAAATGTAGCAATTATGCATCCATATTTGTCTTGTCGGCCTCATTATATGAGCAAGCAATGTCCTGGTGGTTGTCCCATTAATATATGAACAAAATGTTATGTATAGTTGTTAGGGAGTGCATATTATTTCCATTGTAGAGTGTCGGTATATGTAAGCTTTTGACATTTCTTTTCTAGGTAGTGTGTGTTCATGCTAGAGAGCACCACCCACTGATTACTTCCTATAGATAGATAGGGATTCAAGAACCCTCAGCAAGCCTATTCTTAGATGCGTAAACCTTGCAGGTAGTAAGAAGGATACTACACCTATTTATATTATGGTGCCCTATAGTGGTTAGCATACTACGACAAGAATGGTGGTGGTCCACCCTCTGAAATGTCAAGTGGCGGTGTCTATCACCTTGTGGATATGCATGCTTGTGGTGGTGCTTGCAACCATGATGTGGCAGAGTGATGTGCCCTTTGCTGTTGCCTCACATCTGAGTCCACGTCTCTAACATGTCAGAAGGTGGTGCATCTCTTGTGGTGGCCATGCATTTGTATGTTGATGGGTCTTGAAGAGTTTTAAGGTTTCTATTGTTAGGGGGAACATTTCTTGCTGTCCAATGTTACACTCGGTTTGTTGGCCCAGATGTAGGGGTAATGTTCGATCCATTTGATCAACAGTTGCATAGAAGGCAACCGTGTGGACGAGGGTTGTGACACTAGTCGGTCAGCACAGGCCGAACGAGTGATGAAGGCCAGGATGTGACGTAGGGTGCCAAGAGGTGCAAGTACTTGTGATGGTAATACCGTAGAGGCCAGACGGTTCACAGCCCCTCAAGCTCTAAATTAAGAGGCGCGAGGCAATGGTTGGCCCATAGAAGCCGCAAACTTCATGTGTGTTTTAATATTTCTACAGTTCAGGTTATATTTCAGTCCCACTTAGCATGTAAATGATAAATGATAGTTACTAATAATAAAAATTTATTAGTAATCAGTGTTGGTCCTTATTGGTGTGGGTTTCTGTCATGCTGACGAACAGGAGAGATAGATGATGAAGTATAAGATTTGCTTGAGGAATAGAAATCATGTACTGACTAGATGGTGCTTAAGTCTAGAATTGGGTGAATTCCAAGTTCTGTGGCCTAGGCCGCTCTTTCCCCTTAGCCTTTATTGGGGGACTTGTTTCTGTATGCCAGAAGACCCACATCACTTAGGAGTAAAGGCCAAAGGTAGTTATAAACACTCTTTCCCTCAATCCATTGAGGTGCCTTTTAATAAGGACAAAACTGCAACAGGCCACCGAGCACCAAAGTGGAAAATAACTCGGATGTGGTTACCCTAATGATCTGGGTAGACTTGAGGTCGGAATGACAAGCATGATAATTTCAGAAGACATTTCCAATTTTAGTGGCTGTCTGTTGTTTCATATAATTATATGTAAATAAGAATTTTGGTTACAAAGTTTCCATCTCTGCTAAACTATTTTGAATAATGTCCCTAAAAATATTCATATGAAAGAGCCAATAAAGAGGCATAAAAGTGGGGTTTCTCTAATTAGACAAGTAGGACTAGATTCACTTACCTGCCCCTTGGTGACAGCAGAAGCATGATGGTTATCTGATAGATTGCTAGCTTTTTACCCATGGAACTCAATATTCTGTTTAAGAGCCTGTTCTTTAGCTTTAATTTCTGTGTCATAGTTATCAATCCCAAACAGTGGCATGGAGCGACCAACCTTGAAAATGTTATCGAAGGTTGGAGGATGGTTGCTGTTCTAACCATTTAGAATTAAAAAAATTAAAGGGTAAACTTAGAGGTTAGAAGAGTGAAGACAGTGAGATGAGATACCTGTGTTGAAGAGATCACAAAACAGAACAACGCAGGGACAGCAATCGTGTTACAGTTGGCCAGGAAATGCCCGTGAAGGTCTCAAATGATCAGAAACTATGGAGAGCCGAGGTGCAAAGGTTGGGGGTCACCGACTGTCACAGCTGGCAAGAAAATGTTGCAGGGAAGGATGAGCGAATGAGAAATTAGGGTTGAGTTCTGATTCAAAGGTGTAAGAATCCCAAATCGATCCTCTAAAACATTCCTAGGCGATGCTACTTTATGCCGCTTCACGGTTAAAATTGGATTTTGTGACCCACCTTAGTAATGCCCGTGCCAGCTGTGATTTTGTCGGCTATTGCAGCTACGATGGCCGTTACTTCAAATTGTGTCACTTTAATTTTTGTAGCATGCTTCATCCGTTCAACGTCACGATTTCATGACAGCGCTGTAATATGGTGCTATTGGCAAGTATTTTCAATGTAAAGAGTAACTCAATAAATGTCGATTTCTTTCTTTCATAAACATGAGTTAAGATGTTGGCAGTGGGCCATCCTGTTCCATTTCCTTTCTTGACTACTCAGTAGTCAGTACTAACTAGAAAATACTAGCATGGAACAGAGTCAGTTATGAGGCAGCACACTCTTTTCACATTTATAAAATCAATGTTGTGTATGGATTTATCTTGGCATATGTCAGTGAAAGATTCAAGGCTAAAACTAAATTACCATGGAATTGTTTTTAAACTATGTTTGGTATGGAGGAGAGAAAGTGAAGGAGAAAAAAGGTTAAAACTTGAATTGAAGGGAAAGTGGAGCTGTGGAAGGAAAGTAAATTTTTAATTTTTGTCTTTGGAATTCAACTTTTCTCCTTTTTATTTCACTTTTTCCCCAACTAAACAAAATAAAATATATGGTTATCTGTATTTTCTTTCCTTTGATTCCTTTGGAGTACAAGTGTGAGGTAAAAGTTCCACATCGGATAGAAATAGAAAAGTTGAGCATCATATAAGTGAGGAGAAGACCCATAAATCTGAGCTTTAAGCTTTTGGGTTAAAGTGTGATGTCTAATTCACTTATATGGTTGCTCATGACCTAGTGGTGTAAATCTCTCTGATATTTACCCCACTCGATTTCCTAACAAATGGTATCAGAGCTGTTGGTTCGACTTGGTGATCGACTCAGATGAGTAAAGATGGTGGCTATGGATCCATGGACATGGAGATCTAGCGGGTGATGTCCATGCATGGATATTAGGCAGCGGCTCGAGGGGGGAGGCCATGTGGGTGAGACTCACACTTGATGAGGAGATTGTTGGAGTACAAGTGTGAGGTAGAAGTCTCACATCCGATAGAAATAGAAAAGTTGAGCACCATATAAGTGAGGAAAAGATCCATAAACCTGAGTTTTAAGGTTTTGGGTTAAACTGTGGTGTCTAATTCATTTATATTGTTACTCATGACTCAGTGGTGTAAATCTCTCCGATATTTACCCCCCTTCGATTTCCTAATAGAATTGCTAGCCAACTCAACTCATTTGTAAACTTGTTTTTGAATAAGCTTGTGCAAACTCATGTAAAATCGTGAGTTTAGGGGTGGTTCAAGGAGCTCAGTTGGGCATTAAAATATAGCCCCAAACCACACCTGTTGTGTGCATTTTTGGATCGTGATTTATGCAGAACAGACCTAGGGCAGGATTTGTGTCGCACAACCAGATCTGTGATGGTGATTTCCCAGCTCTGTTTTGGGCCTCAACGTTCTCTCATTCTCCTCTGTTTTGGTGCAACAAAATTTGCATCTGTGGTGGTGTTTTTTTCCAGCTTTGTTTTGGATCTCGACATTCTCTCTTGTGTTCCCCTGTTTTGGTGTGGCCAGATTTTGCATTTGTGGTGGTGTTTTTAATTTTTAGTTTGCTATATTTCTATATTATAGAGTTGAAATGTTGATTATTATGTTATTATTTGGTATTTTAATATTTTTTTTATATCAAGTAAACTCTTAGAGTTTACAGAGCCTTCATGAGTTTATATACTCTTGAGTTGATAACATTGGTTGATTGAATGTTTCAAATGTTCAAGTATTCTTAATTTGATTGGTTACTAGTGTGGTACTGGTATTATTGACTGCTTCTGCTCTTTTGACCAATTACTTGACTTCTTCATAGGAGCTTTTATGTGCGTTTAGTTGTTCAGCTTTACTGATGAATTTCAAATCCCGCAGCAGCTTGTGCCTTTAGGATCTTCTCACACTTAAAGAGTTCAGATTTTGAGGATGTGTAAAGAACTTAAATACTTATCAGTAGATTTCAGTGGATGACATAATATGACAATGAAGGTTTATTTATAGAAATATTCGTTAGAAAAGATGACGGGAAGACCACATCATAGAAAAATGCTATATGGTCGTTAATTGAACCCTAGAGTGTGTTTGTTTTAAGATTTAAAAATTTATTCTCGAAATGTAAAAATGGAAATGTAATTTTGATTTTTGACTGCTATTGTAGTTTATGATTCATATTGTGTTTGGTGATTCATTGTGCTCTGTAGAATTTTCAGTACACGCATAATGCGATTCTTATTGAAGCAAATTTGGTACTGGTAATGATACATGCTGAATAGAGATTTCTTTGTTTTACTTCATTTTTATTTTAATTGTGAGGGGTGAGAGTTATATTCCCCTAGGAGTATGAGTAGTTTTTTTTTTTTTTTTAACTCAATTATAATTTCCATTTCTACTCTTTTCTTTCTAATTTACTTTTAAATTTAACAATTTGAATTTCAAAAAATATTCCTAAGAATATTAAAGTCGCAACATTCTTATTTATAATTTCTGAGTATGTTATTTGTGGATATGCAATGTTACAGCTTGAAATAAATGTCACCTTTATCATGGGGCTGATGTAGCTCTACTGGCTACTACCTTGAAAGGAGGAAGCAACAACGGGTTATATATGGTGAAAGCAGAAACTTCCAACTTCATCAATTTCGCTGCTACCAAACTAGTTTTGCTTTTGATGAGTTAACCCTTTTAGTGGTTTGATTTGATTTTAGTTTGGTTTTTCCAAAATTCAAACCATGTCGATCACTAATGGAAAAGTTCACATATGGTACTCAAGTAGGACCGTGATTGATTTGTGAAGTTTGAGGATGCAGCAATGGGACAGGAATGATGAATACGACATGAAAACGTCTCTTTTGGGTGTAGAGTTTAGAGGGAAAGGGAGGGTAAATAGCATAGCTTGTGGCTTCTGGTGTGTCTGTATGTAGGGTATGTTTGTACCAATTGACTATTGTACGATCAGGAATATAATATTTTGGGAAATAGTAATTAGTTTGTCAATTCTCTTTTTGAAGCATCTGTAAGAAAGTGATTATTACATTAAAATAAATCAATCTAATTATACTTCAAAAATATATCATACAAGTAATAGAGAAATACTAATCGAAGGGTTGATGTGCTTCTTACCCTTTATTTGAATACTTGTACAGATTACAGAAGACTTACATTTACTTGCAAGGGCATTATGGAAATATTGTTACTTTCTGACAGAAAATAATGTCCACCTGGAGTAAGAGTTTATTTAAGTCATTACTGCAATGGACACATTATAAAAGTGGGCAATGTGGTTGGAATTACTACTGCAAGTCTGCTAGTGACATTATGATAGCATCAATAGCGTATTTATTCGTACCAACTCCAATCAACCACCCCTACAACAAATTCAATATTTTTCCTTGAAATTGTTCAGTGTGATACTTAATGTATGAACTTCCAATGTCGTGGCTTTTGATCGAGGTTCATGGTTGTTTTAAGTGTTTTCCTTTACCCTCCATCTCTAGCCAGTTTCTCTAGAGTAATTACCAATAATGCTATATCTGCAAATATCGATGTTGATTATAGATTGTCAATGTTTATTCACAAAACGTTAACCATACGGATAAATGTTTGGTACTACTAATTAACTCGCTAGTAGCAAGGTATAGGTCTGTTGTAGATTTTTACTGGTAGATGTAAATGTAAGTAATATCACCATTGATAGGGAATTAGAATTATAATAATAGCAAAAGCTGACCAAGATCTCAGTCATGGATTTCTGCTAGCTTTTACAGTGATAATGTAAGGTGTTAAAAGAATCGTCGTTGCCTCTTCTATGACAGATTGAATTTCAGCTTTAGACAATTGGCTCCTGGAGAGAAAGAAAAAGAAATTGACACGCGTATTTCTACATACATATCCTAACATCGTTTTCATTAATCAAATATTACTTATTTAGTGAATAATTTACCTAAGTACTTGTCACAAACATTTTGATATATTATAGGACGATTGCCAGTTAAGTAAATCTGATATAATTAATGGAAAGTAATGCGAAGTGCGCTGTGAAATTGTAAGCATGTGGCAAGTGGCGTTATTAAAAAGAATTCACGAAAATGGTAGTGACTCATTTCTCTAATTGTTTAACGTTGTTGGCTAAGCATTTGGAGAAATCTTACCCGGAGAAGCAACCTGCTCACATGATAGAGGCCCTAGAGTTTAGGCTAAGTCACAGTTTTTCCGTGCTGATAAAGGGAATTTGAGGGGAAGTCTCACTGATTCTACAGATTCCTCAACATTTTCACATGTTTGAGAACATCCGTAGGAATCAAAGACAATGTCAGGGTTTATGATAAATCACACACTAGTTAATCAATTAAGTTAGATCTCCTTGACCTTTTTGTGGGTTTAGATAAACGATGAAATAGTCTGATTTGAAGTACAAGTAAAAGAGTAAAAAAAGGTTAAAGTGGAGACTATTGTCTAACTTCCTATTAGAAAGTGTGCCTAGCTACTGATCTCTTTGTCACGATTAATTGATTTTGTTCAGTACTTTAGCTAACATTAACTAATAAACTCCTAATTAATCTAAATCAGACACACAAGGATTTAACTGTTACAATATGTTTTTAATATACAACAACTACCAGTGCATATTGTTGTCAGCTGTCACTGGTCAGTGGTCACAGTAGTTATTATATTTTGTCTCCATTTATGATTTATCTACCGGAAAGTGGTCAATTATTGGGTTACAGGAAGCAAAGTTCAGGATCTGTTAGTAAGAGAAAAACAAATTCAAGTTAGCAGTTTCTGTTAGAAAGAAAACCCTTTTTATTTTGTCTAAAATTTGGCAGATGGTAATCGTCAAATTTGATAACAAGCCTAATCAATTTTGAAACCAAGTAAATTCCATTTAATAGCTATCCTTGGTAGGTGGTAGTCGTCAATTTGATGACAGACCAAAACAAATCTACAATTTTCAATTTCAAAGATTTTTACTATATGGTGTTCTTTTGTACACTTATAGTTCATCACGTCGGCACAACAAAATATAAATTTTCCTCGGTCATAAATTCCAATAACCTATGTAAGCTCATTGAGCATATCTTAATGCTTAATTTTTGTAATCTAGATGGTTTTCTATCTTGTGAACCTTATCTTAAAAGCTAAAGGTGGAAAAGTTTCATAACTGCTTCATAAAGAGCTACTAGTACGTTTTAATCTCTCAACCTTTAGGATTGAATACTTCAGCTCTTGTTGGATGTTCAACCTTGAAGGAGATAGTACAATGTCTTTCCATATAGATCCAGCTTCACAAGTTGGGTTGGGGTGCTTGTAAAGTTCATATATGCTGTTGGCCTTTTCATTCAACGTAGAAACCCTCTTCAAACAATCTATTTCATCTGGATCAACGAGCAATGTCTTGCCTCTATCTTTCCATCCTATCAACTTTACAACATTTATCTGGTCAGTAGTGGTTTTGAATATAGGCACCAAATAAGGCCCACCATAGCAATGACAATAGTAAATGATTAGTAATAGAAATATCTAGAGATAGTATTCACACTTTTTCATTCTTGATGGTACATTTCACAGAGGAAATGGTGGGATACAAATTTTATTATACTATTACTTACATGATCTGTCATTTGTACATTCTAACACATTAGTGCATGTTTAAGTTAAAGTTGGCAAACTTAATTCTGGAGTAATTTTCCTTTTTGCAGACTTAGTTTGTAAAAGGACCTTTATAGCATGTTTGGAAATCCGTTATAAAATTACGTTTGAGGGAAAAGTAATTTTACCAAGCCGTTCATTTTATTTTTATTCATTAGGTTTGCATTGGAACATGTCATACGATATTTCCAACTGCAAATCAAACATGCACTTAATCTTGCTTTTATGGAACCTTGGTTTCAGGCAACAAACACACTTCTGAGGATAATTAAACATGTTACGAAACTGAGTTTAGTCTTTAAACTGAGTTTGAAACACCCTAATTGTGTATGTAGGTTTTTGTCATCAGAGAAAGAATAAGAAAGGGAAATATCAATATGTGTACCTTAGGTGGGCCTTCCAAAGAATTTGTACTGTATAGCCGAGCGTTGTCTACTAGCTGACAATAAGTCAGAAATGCCTCAGCAAATCTCTTGTGAGATGTCAATTGTGACTTCACTCTTACTGCTCTTCTACACATGATAGCTCTCCTGTTGGCATTCAAATTTGTTCACTGTTAGCAGAAAACATTTTCACTGAAAGAATCATGTTTGATAAGATTATTGCCAAACTAATATAAAGATTAATGACGAATCTACCTTATGCCTCTAATGACTGCAAGATAAGCATCGCACACGACTCCAACCAGCTCTATCCTATATGGTTTTCTCCTTTTGCCTCCAACTTGTTCTGGCTCTTCCCCCTCAATTCGTTGCCAATAGTTTTCGGTCACAGTTCCATCCTCATTCACCTTGTAGCCAGGTCCCATGCGGTAACGGCGGCGGTGGACATTTCTAGCCATTGTTATTGTCTGCACAACAAATGGTAACCAGGAGAGTGTGCCATCCATAATTACATCACGTCCCTCATTTAGTGCTGTTACTAGGAGGGATGAGGCTGCATCAGTGGATGATTGGTGCACCTGTTTGCAACAATAACTTGATCATGCAATAACCAAAACAATTATACCATTAAATGACTGTCATATTAAGGGAACTATAAGAAGATCATATTTAGAAATTGTTAGGACCTATGAAAGTCACTTATTTTTTATATAAGATCTTTTTAGCTTATTTTCAAATTAACTTCATGGTAAAGATGATCAAAATAAATTCTTTTATAACCAATTTCAATAAACCTTAAACTTATTAAGATAATTAAATTGTCCATGATAATCTATCCTTATCAATTTTGGCTATGCCACTGTTGACCATATTCACCCAACAGAAAAAGTAAAAAAATACGGAATGTTAACACATATTTGTGCAATACTGCTATATATATATATATATATATATACAAAATAGAATACATGGAAATGAACAAAGAGTAGTCTGAATCATGTCACCAGTTCAGCTGTTTGAATCATGTCCTGATGGCCTCTTGCACTGAGGGCCTTATAGATGACATCTGATTCTTTGAAGGCATCTGCCTCAATGATTATGGCATTGCCTGTTGCTCCTGCCCAGAAAGGTCTGCTTAAATATCACGAACACAAAAATAGGTTCTTGCACTTTCCAATTAGGTTTGTTTTAAGTATTTCACATCATACAGCAACCCCAAAGTCTTATTCCACTAGGTCAGGTTGGCTACATGTATTACACGTCGCCATTCGACTCAGTTAAAAATCAAAGTTTCAGAGAAAGTATTTCACATCATAGGATAAGTTATAATATTATTAAAAAGCAAAGTGATTCGTTCTTGTGCAGAGAATATAATTGACTTGTCTTACTCTTTGAGAATGTCCTTAAGCACAGTGCTCTTGCCAGCTCCCATGCCACCACCCATGAAAAGAAGCACTGGGCTCCTATCACTGTGAGCTACTGGAGCCATCACCTCTGTGCATTGAGAGTCATCATTTGTTACAAGTCCCATTGCTTTCATCTCTTCCACTAATGTGTTGAAAACTCTAGCCACCTTCAGATTCTTTGTCACTCTCTCGAACCTCTGTTCCCTGTGCAAATTGGATACTATTTGTTTAGCTTAAAAGGAAGACTACCCCTTCTCACTCTCAGTCTCATTCCAACAGGCAACAGGGCATGCCCTTGAAAATTGGTGTCACTTACTAGTTACAAAAAGTGATTTATTCGTAAACAAGATTCCCGTTTTCATTTTTGGCTACTTCAAAAAGGAATTACATTATGTTTCATTCCTTATTATGTTCCATTGATTTCTAGGGGCAGCTAAAATGGTAAGACCTTTGGTCCCTTTTATAGGGTTTTCACATTCTGTTTCACTCATATGATCCTCACATTGTTCCAAAGATGGTTCAATTAGTGGAAATTATAATAATACACACCTAGTTGCCACCATAACTATGTGCCTGAGCTTCGCTTTTGGTTCAACTTCAGAGCTAAACACCTGCAATAACCAGACAAAAAGAAAACAGCTCCGTTACCTAGTATATCAGACACATTTTAATATAAAGGTAAAATGTATTTTTGTCTCTCAATTTTTGGTTGAAATTAAATTGGTTTTAGTATTTGTATTTTAAAAATCTTAATTTTAGTTTGTCTTTTGGCAATCTTGTGGAATTAATCTTTGGTGCCTAGTGGCTAGTGGTAGCCATGTAGCTGTCACGTCACACATGCTGACGCATGGTAGACATGTGAATATGTGATTACCATATGTCGGCAAATTTTTTAATTAAATACAAATTAATAAATTAATTAGGAAAATGGGGCTGTTTTGAAACAATTTGGGGATTTGGGGTTGCCAAACACGCCTTGTTTGGGCGTGTTTAAACACGCCCCATTTAGGCGTGTTTAAACACGCCCAAACAAGGCGTGTTTGGCCCCCTTTTCCCCTATAAATAGCCCCACATTTTCACTTTTTACCATTTCACCTTCTCTCTAGAATTTGCTCTGGCTTCTCTCTAGAACTTGGAAGGAAGTTATCTGCTGCGAAGCCCTGTCGAATTGTCTGAATCGAAGCGCTGTCAACAAGTAAGTTTCGTTGCCTTCTTATATTATTTAAACTGTTATAATTTATAATTAGCTAAATGTTAGGATCATATGAATTTGTTAGCGACATTTATGTTAGATTAGGGTTTAGGGTTTAGGCGTGAGATGTTGTAGGCTAGAGGTTATGGTTTTAGGGTTTAGTGGGTTTGGGTGATTAGGTTTACGGTTAATGACGCTTAGTGTTGGTGGGTTAGGGGTTAGGGTATAGGTGTTTGTTAGGCTAGGGGTTATGGTTTTAGGGTTTAGTGGGTTAGGGTGTGGGTAATTAGGTTAACGGTTAATGGTGCTTAGCGTTGGTGGATTAGGGGTTAGGGTTTAGGTGTTTGTTAGACTAGGGGTTAGGGTTTTAGGGTTTAGTGGGTTAGGGTGTGGGTGATGAGGTTTACGGTTAATGGCTCGTAGTGTTGGTGGATTAGGGG
>CM023950.1:3496816-3548617 GCA_013407115.1 Glycine latifolia
TTAGGGTTTAGTGGGTTAGGGTGTGGGTGATGAGGTTTATGGTTAATGGCTCGTAGTGTTGGTGGATTAGGGGTTAGGGTTTAGTCGTGAGGTGGGTTAGGTTACAGGGTTATGGGTTTATGGTTTAGTGGTTTAGGGTTTGGGTGATTAGGTTAACTGGACATTTGGGGCTTATGGGTTAGGGGTTAGGCGTGATGGGGTTTAGGTTAACTGGACATTTCGCTTTGATCTTGGTGTTTTATGCATGGTTTTCATTTTTTGGCTAGAAGATAAATAATTTTGAATGCTTTGTAAAATTGGTATATTTTTTTGTAACATGATTTTTTATTTTTTGTTATTAAGATACTTATTACATGGCTGATTCATCTTCCACTGATTCTCCGCGCTCTGGATCCGATCATGAGGGTGGGTCCATGGATCCGACGGCCTATGTTGTTGCTACCCCGTATAAGTGGGGTGCTTTGCGTAGGCGTACTCAGCGCACCCACGTTTCACAAGTTGTGTGGAATGAGGGCACAAGTCGAGTGTTGAAGACTCGACGTGGTAAAGTGACAGGGGGGCCACATCACGACGATATACCTGACGTGGTTTCTGATATGTTAGGTCATGCTGGCTTTCTACATGTCGCACGTATGCGACATATTCAGGTATGCAAGTATGAAATGAGAAAAGTATTCTAAATTTTATAACTGCACTTGTTAATTGATCTATGTTTGTTTTGTTAGATGGATGCTGAGCTTATTAGTGCTCTGGTCGAGCGATGGAGACCAGAGACTCATACTTTCCATATGACGCAGGGAGAGATGACCATCACATTGGAAGATGTGGCTGGTATTCTAGGATTGCCCACGGAGGGTAATGTCGTTACTGGAGTGACGGTAGCTGACTGGGACACCGTCATTGAGGACGTTTTTGGTCACCCACCAGAGGAGGACACGGAGCTGAAAGGTGGATATTTGCGCCTGTCTTTCTTTGACAGACATTTTGCGCATTGGGGTGAGGTGCCTCTCGAGTTGGAAGCCGTGACGCGCTTTACGAAGGCGCACATCGCTCGGCTTATTGGATAATGGCTGCTGAGCGACAGATCCGGAGGGAGTATGGTCGCAACACGGTATGTCCCGTTGCTTGCTGGGGACTTCGACGACATTGGACGATATAGCTGGGGCTCAGCGGTCCTCGCACATTTGTTTAGACAAATGTGCGAGTGTACAGATCCGCGTAGAAGTGACATTGGTGGATGTCATATGTTGCTTCAGGTGTGGGCCTGGCTAAGATTCCCACCCATCGCTCCAGCTATTCCGCTGCCTACTCACCCGGAGTGGCATTTTGGACACCGGTATGTGTGACTATATTTTGCTTTGTTGAAAATTTGTTAAATTCAGTCCTATCCTATACTATTCTAATGTTTGTTATTTTGAAATTAGGTTTAATAGTTTAGGCCGGTTTAAACCACACGAGCTGGTTCTGTATAGGATGTCATTAGATTCCCTCAGTCGGGACGAGGTACGTATAAAATTTAAGTGATTGGAAGTTTGCAGTCATGGTCCATGTCGTTACATAATTATGTGTTGATGTGGTATATGCAGGTGGTCTGGCAACCATATGGAGACTACCACTTTCTTGGTGCATCCGATCATGAACGACTGTTGTGAATGACAATTACTCCTATTATCTGCTTCCACACAGTTGAATATTCCCAGCCGGATAGATGCATGCGCCAATTCGGTAGGGATCAGCCAATCCCACGTGCTCCCAGGAAGTTGAAGGGTGTGCATGACCTTTCGCTCCGCGGTAAACGAGAAGACAACTGGGCCCGTAGGCTCAGACCTTTTATTAGGCGCTGGGAGGTTAGGGACCAGCACATTGACCTTCCCCCCCTGATTCAGGGGTTCCTGTCACCACACCATGAGTACATGGTTTGGTATAGGAAAAATGGGAAGCGTTTCATCACAAAGCATGGTGCCAAGACGGGTCGTGGTGTAAGTTTTGTTAACACGAACATTATTTTTCTATTTATATTCATGATGCTAGATAACATAGTTCACACTGATGTTTTCATTTGTTTATTTATAGATTGATGGGCTAGAGACGTTGTACTTTGCGACACTCCCCCCAATGTCAGCTCCTTAGACACCCAGTGGGCGAACCAGGAACTCGGTCGCTTAATGTCTGTGTTCGCAGAGACTTGTCGAGTGGAGGAGGCAGGCCCACATGCATCCGCGACGCAGCTTCTGGATGATCCACAACTATCTATTGCAGTTGGCCGTCGACGACGAGAGGGACATGGGCTAGAGCGTCGACGGACACCAATGCAGTAGGTTGATGAGCCCATTGTAGGTCCCAGGCCTCGCACTTCTGGTATTTATAGGCCTCCAGTTATGTCATCCACGTATGGGACGCAAACATTCTATTATGAGGCTACTGAGCAGGGGGGCATGGACTACGGCGGATTCAGCAGTCAAGCCCATATGCCTCCACAGGCTGAATCGCAGGCGCATGATGTATATTTGCCTACTGCAGATTATCCTGCACATGATCCCGTCACGTCTGGCGACTGGAGTAGCACCCACATCGACGACATGTTGGGTTCTCTTGATCGTAGTTTAGCAGGCTGTGGAGTTTGGCCATCAGGGCAAGCACGTGGTAGCGCAGATGTTGACCATCCTATGCCGCAGTATGCAGAGCACGACACTCCATATCGACCTCCCCATGTCCATACGGATTATGCAGGCCCATCTCAGGGAACCACGTCCTAAGCAGGCCCATCTCAGCCAGCGCCATCTGAGCCAGGCAGTTCTGAGCGACCACGAAGACAAAGGCTACCTGATCGTCAGGAGCGTAACCGGCAGTGGCCACCACCTTCTTAGTTTTGTTTTTAACCTTTATTGATGTTTACATTTGTTTGTAACCGTTATTTTAATATGGTTCTGTCTAATTATTATTTAAACATGTGAACCCCGAAGATATCCTTCGTGAAATGCTGTGAATAACACAAATTATTAAAAACAACTAATTAAAAAAGTAACAAAACGGAGCATACATGTGTCATTCCATCTGGATATCCGGTTTGGTAAAGACAGCCAAAATCTCAATTGGACCAAAACATTTCCAGTAGTTGGATTCTGCTAACATCTTGAACACGTCTTCATCGGTAATCAATTCTTTAATGTCATATTCGATTGCGGTGTCTGAATATTGGGCATGGGCTGGATGTCGAAAAAACAATTTTCTCACCACCTGTGACGTGTGAATCCCATTAGGGGGAACCCCCACAGGTACAACTTCCTTGATGACAGCCTTGAGTCTTTCAGTGGTGCAGCGTAAAGGAATTTCGAATCGTATTGGGTTTGTTCCAGTAAAGACATACCCAATAAAATCCGCTCCTCGTGGTATTTTCCACTTGCCGTTGTAATATAGCATTGCATCATGTTGGGGGACAATGTTCTCACGGAGCAGGTTGAGTATACCATCTGGTGTTCTGTTGATGCTACATAATATTTCTATTGGGCCAGCACCCGACAATTTGTCATTGCACATTAACATTGTGCAAACATCATCATCATTTGTCAGTTGTAAAGAATGAAAAAAATAGTCCTGACCTGCATGTAGGGATGGTTGCCGGTAGTAAAGCTCATCAAGAACATGGTAATTGGTTAGCAGTAGGGTGTCGTGTATCCTACTCTTCAGTGACTGAAAAGAACAGTCATCAGGAACTCGCATTGGTATCGGTGAAGGATACTGAAAACAAACACCAGTTTCAATGTGTTTGATTGATCCATTTGGGAAAAGGAATGCTAATTTGGAGTTAGCAATTGTCTGACTGCTTGTTTCTCCTAAAAATGCCATGGTAGCCTAAAGGAATTTAGCTTCTGGAGGTGTGATGTGTGGTACTGGTGTCTTGTGTGGGTGGTGGTGTGTTGTGTGGTAGTGTATGCCTTATATAGGGGTCAATGACGCCCTACTTAGGCGTGTTCGACAACGCCCTTGTTAGGCGTGTTCAGTCACGACCTTATTAGGCGTGTTAAATGAAGCCGTTGAAAGGCGTGTTCAGTCACGCCGTTGTTAGGCGTGTTAAATGAAGCCGTTGAAAGGCGTGTTCAGTGACGCCCTTGTTAGGCGTGTTAAACGACGCCATTGTTAAGCGTCTTTTGTGACGACCAATTTGTTAGGCGTGTTCAGTCACAACCACTTGGGTTTAGGCCTGTTCAATGATGCCCTTGTTAGGGTGTTCAACGACGCCGCATGTGTTAAATTAATTACGTGCATTGGATGGAAAAATAAACCCTAAACTAGCGCTTCCTCTTTGGGGCCATATGAAATAGCCCTTGTTAGGTGTGTTCAACGACGTATTTGTTAGGCATGTTCATGTATTGTTCGCATTTCCAATATTCAATTTTTAATATAGTTCACATAACGTCGTACGTGTAACGTAAGTCATGCTAAATAAAAAATAAATAAAAAAAGAAAATTGATGTCCAACTTTATAAATCAAATACACATAACATACCACTGATAAATCAAACATAATTACAAAATCATGAAACACCACCCCGAGTAGGACAAGCTCTACGATTATGTCCAACTTGCTTGCACAGACCGCATTTAGGAAGTCTCTGAGATGTTTCGACTTCGTCCATCTCGTTATGTAGTCTAGTGGACCTTGGACGACCCTTTGCACGCAACATTGACCTGTCAGGAATGATAACTGGATCTTCACTCGGGGGAATAGCAAGTTCATTACCAATTGGCTGCCAAGGTAATGAATAAGCCTGAACTAAGTTGGTTACGAGGAACACATCATCCACATATTGCAACGGATTCTGTCGGATATATAAAGCAGCAGCCGCGGCGTGACTACAAGGGTATTTGAAGGCCTTAAACTTGCCACACTGACAAAAATGCTCAGTTAGATTGACTGAATATGCCCTCTCCCAGCCATCGTCAACCTCAAACGAAGTTTCCTGAAGGTTATATATGCGTACATTATGCCCTACAGCAACAGTCTGATTATGCCTCATAGCATCAACGACATTTTTACAATGTCGTTGTGAATGCTGAAGTTGTCCAGTGGCCGCTTGACCCCTGCTAACAAAATATTGAACCAAACGACTGTATGTGTGCTTTACCAAAGCAGTGATAGGCATGTTCCTTGCTCCCTTGAAGACCTTGTTGACTGATTCAGACAAATTTGTTGTCATATGCCCATACCTTCTCCCTTCGACATCATATGCACGAGTCCACTTTTCCTTAGGAATGTTGTCAATCCATTCTGCAACCTCAGGACTGGTATCACGGAATCGTGCAAACGCTATGTCGAATTGAAGCTTACAGGGAGTATAACCTGCACAATTAATAAATTAATTTACATTAGTTGGCTAACTGGACATTTATTTCAGCTTAATAAATGACAAATAATTGTCAACATACCCAAAGTCATGAGGGTCTTCTTCAATCTAGCATTCTTGAATCTTTGATTAAAATTACTGGCAATATGACGAAGGCAAAAGACGTGATGTGCAAAAGGTGGTTGCCAACCAGCATGATTCTGTATTGCAGATATAATACTTCGGTGCTGATCTGAAATGAGGCATATATTTTGCATCTGGGTTACGTGGAAGCGAATGTTGGCAAGGAAATATTCCCAAGCTTCCAACGTCTCCCCCTCGACAATGGCAAATGCCAGAGGCAGGCATTCATTATTTCCATCCTGACTCGTGGCAATCAGTAATTTTCCTTTATACTTGCCATATAAGTGAGTCCCATCAATTTGAATCACCGGTTTGCAAAATTTAAAAGCCTCGCAACACTGTCTAAAAGTCCAGAACATGCGCTGAAACACACGCTTACCTCGTACCAGTCGATGTGCCACATAATAAGCATTGGTTTGGATATCATAAAAAGAACATGGTGAAAAACGCAGCATGAAGTTGCACCACCTCGGCAAAAATGCATAAGATTCTTCCCAATCCCCATAAATCATAGCCATTGCTCTCTGCTTCGCATACCATGCCTTAGAATATGAAACTTGAAATCCATAGCTATTGGTGATCCTCTCCTGAACCAATGCAATTGACACGCCGGGTTCCTCCTTAACCATTCCTGAAAATGAAATTGTAACATTCACATTAACAACAAACCTTAACACAAATTAATATTTGACTACTTAAGCAAAAATATTAAGTTCATACCAACTACAAGTGAAGCAATAATATCAACATCAAGTTGCCTGTGATCCTGTGTTATGTGCTCATTCAGGCAATTGTGTTTTCCACCCCATCTTGAAACAACCCACTTCTCACCGTACACTGGTTTAAACACCCTAACCCTCCAAGGGCAACCATCGGTGTGAGCAACACATTTCATGGCAAACTTGTTAGGCTTGCTCTCAACCACAAATGCTTCTTGATGCTCCCTCATCAGGTTACGCTTAATTGCAATTTGTGCCTCCTTTTTGGATGGAAATTCCTGTTCAACAAACAAATCGTCCCCTAATTGCCAGGGACCTTGCACTGAACCCGAACCTGAAGCTGAACCGGTAAAAGATTCTTCTTCGCTTGGGTGATTCCAATCAATATATGTGTAATGTGGAATTCCGTCCCAAAAAGGAATAACCGCGCCACCTGTAAAAGCAAAACAGTTTAATAAACATACCATGCAAATTAAAATACTATAATATACAGATATACAAATATCATACCACTTCATCATTCATTTAGGTCATGTAACATACCTTCAACAGGTTGTTCTGATTGGGTTGATCCAACGTTCGGATGATGATGCATTCTAGATGACCCCACGTCAGGCTGTTGTTGGAATGCAGTTGCATGCACACCAGAATCTTCATCATTATCGGACGCACTTGCATTCTCTTGAAGAAGACGATCTTCCATTGCGATATTTTCATCATCGTCATCATCTTCGTCATCATCCATAACCCAAGTTGGGTCATGCGAATCTTCCTCAGACATGTTTACACCTACAGCACCATATGATGCTGCAATATGTGCAGAATTAAAAGCGGCGGCTGGCATTGTCGGTAAAACAATATCATCTGCTACGGTATAATCCACATACATTTCCAAAAATTTCTTCCTTCCCTGATTCAAAAATTCTTCAATCACCATTTCCAATTCTTCATCATCCTGTATTGGAAACCCCATGTATTGTTCATTCTCCCATAATCTTGCAGTCAGCAAAGTGATACATGACTTCTCATTATGCCCTAATTTTGGACGTATCTTCTCATGCAAATCATCCAATGTTGTTTTTCGCTGGATACGTGTCATCCTTTTCTCCCCTTCAAAGGCAATACCTGTTTGCCCTTCAATTTTCCTTCCATTGAAAAAAAATACTACACGAACACACTCCTCATGACCTGAACTCATTTCCTGCCCTCAACAAAAACAACAACCTCAAATTTTAAGAAACAATAAAATAAGCTAAAAAACATAAACCCTAAAATTAATGTCTGAACCACACAAACACCAAAAAGCCTAAATTATCAAACATAAACCCTAACCCCTAATCAACCCAAGCCAAACAGCTGACCATTAACCACACTAACACCATAATCCCTAAACTAAACTCCATCAAGACTAACCCCTAAACGCTAATACACACACACACACACTAAAAACCAAACCGTTAACCTAAACACCCCAAACCCTAAACCCCAAACCCTAAACCACTAAACCCTAAACCCTAACCCCTAATCCACCAACACTAATAACCCATACCCTAACCAACTAACCCCTAAAACCATAACCTCTAACCTAACCCCCCTCACGCCTAAACCCTAACCCCAAATCATAACCCACTAACCCCTACAACCATTAAACCCTAATCCCATCAAACCCTAACCCGAAATCATAACCCACTAACCCCTACAACCATTAAACACTAATAACCCATACCCTAACCTAACCCCATCAAACCCTAAACTCACTAAACACTAACACACTTCAACAATTAACCGTTAACCTAATCACCCAAACCCTAACCCACTAAATCCTAAAACCATAACCCCTAGCCTAACACACCTAACGCCTAAACCCTAAACCCTAATCCACCAACACTAACCACCAAACCATTAACCCCTAACCCCCCCAAACCCTAATCTCACTAAACACTACCACACTACAACAATTAACCATTAATCATAAACCTAAACACCCCAAACCCTAACCCTTTAAACACTAACCCCCTAAACCCTAAAACTAAATCGCAATACCTAAACCATAAATCTTAAACCCGAGCACTAACAACTTCCTATGAATCTAACATAAATGTCACTAACAAATTAATATGATCCTAACATTTATCTAATTATAAAATATAACAGCTTAAATAATATAAGAAGACAGAGAAACTTACTTGTTGACAGCGCTTCGCTTCAGACAATTCGGCAAGGCTTCGCTGCAGATAATTTCCTTCCAAGTTCTAGAGAGAAGCCAGAGCAAATTCTAGAGAGAAGGTGAAATGCTACGAATGGTTCTGACCTAAGATTTCGGGGCTATTTATAGGGGAAAAGGGGGCCAAACACGCCTTGTTTGGGCGTGTTTAAACACGCCTAAATGGGGCGTGTTTAAACACGCCCAAACAAGGCGTGTTTGGCAACCCCAAATCCCCAAATTGTTTCAAAACAGCCCCCTTTTCCTAATTAATTTATTAATTTGTATTTAATTAAAAAATTTGCCCCATATGTCTATCATTAGCCACATCAACAAAAAGGGTTAAGAGAGAAAAGGTAAGGGATTAATTTCATCTATTTTCAGAATTAAAAGATTAAAATCATCGGTTAAAGTTTAGGGAGTAGACAAATAGTGCATGCTTGTTTTGACGTTTTCAACGGACTTTGTATCATTCCAAGGCATGAAACGAAAAAGTAACAACGTTTTATTCATGGGAAGGAATGAAAATGAGTTACAATGTTAAAACAAACATACTCTAAGAGATGTAATATAAATGATTATGCTTGTTTATGTGTTCCCTTAAATGTACTCTAGATACGTACCTGACTTATCAAAATATCACCATGGGTCCAATGGAATGCAAAGTAACTAAGAATGCATCTCTCAAACTCCTCCACAAGCTTAACATATAGTGAATCCACATTTGGTTCGTTCTCGAAGAAGGCGTAGAGATCATCTTCACATCCCTCTGATTTCCTTATGTATTCAGAAGCCAATTTACAAAGAAGAGGGCAACTTCTCCTGTCTTTGAACCCCATTTGCCTAGCTGCACCAATTCATTAAGATAATTAATCTTACATATAATAAATCTCCATTAACGCTTATGGATCCATAAGTATATATATATTACTGAAAGAATACATATATATATTGGACATACATTAATATTATTACCTACGTAATGAGAGAACTTCTCAAGCTTTGGGGCTTGGTTTGCCTTTGTTTTTCTCAGACGTGGGATGATCTTTCGATCCTTCATTGTTTTAATGCGATAATGAATTGCTGCAGCAAATATCAACCCAATAGAGGAAGCCACCACGATCTGTGTGAATGTGGGCTTGCCATTATACTCTGAATTAACAAGATTGAGATACGAGTGAGGAATATAGTTTAATTTACCGTGCAATTGTTCCTGTCGCTAAGTCGTGTCTCTGGAGAAATGAGATCTAGTCCAGAAACATTCAAGTGGACTATGTCTCCTTTCTCCGAGGAGCAACATGAACAAGAATATACATTATTAATTAATTAATTAAGATCAATGAAAAAGAACATCAATTAAACACAATGATATGTCATATATATGTATATAAGCATGGCATGCACTTGAATTTTGTTGCAAGAGTACGTAACACGTTACGTACCTTTCTGCATTTCGCTTAGAAATGTGTAAGACACAGACCATGTGCAACACCGGAGGTGTAAAAAGATGGTGGAATTACTCTGTGTCTCGATCGCTACTGTTTTGATTTCCGAAGAATTTGATTTTGTTGTTATTGTGTTGAGGAGTTCTTGTCTTACGCGTGGCTTTGCATGGACGGCATCGTGGCCTGAGAAATTTTGTTGTATTTTACAATTCTTTTTTACTAACTATATTATATATATTTCTATGACTAAATAATAAATATTTTTAATAAGAAAACAATATTTTTATTTTCTTAAGCCAATCTTTTAGAAGATAGAAGAGGTTTGGTAAGAGATAATTTTTTTCATACATAAAAATCATAAATTATGGAAATCATGTTTTCTTTGAAATAAATAAAATTTGTTTAGTTGATGATTGAAAATATTTAGATAATTTTTTTAGAAATCAAATATTGTTATGTGGTATTTTTATCATCTATTTAAATTATTTATCACATTAAATAATTTAATAAAACTAACATGATATTTTTATATTTTCATTGTAGTAAAAAAAATTAAACTTAAAAAAATATCATATTTTGTTTGAACGATATTTTGGTGAAAGTTTACGATGATTACATATTTATTTTGTATAAAAGAAACTTATTTATAGCATATTAAGTCTAAATTACAAGTTATTTGATTAATTGATATACATCTTTTTGAAGTTTTTCCTTTATCAAATTCTTGCATTTATTATTATTATTATTTTCTTTACATTTCTCAGTTTTCTCATTAATCCTTCGAAGTTCACTCTGAATCTTTTATTTTTGTCTTGATTTTGCATGTTTTTATCTTCATTTGCCATTTGAATTGTATTTATGATATCCTTTTCAATTCTATTATTTTCTTGCTTTTACTTCAACTTTATAGTTTTTTTCATTTCTTTTCAGGTTCATTTATCAAGTTATTTCTTTGCAATTTGATTCTCTCAAATTAGTCGAACAACATTAATGTTTTATTTACATGTCAATATATACCTGTTCAATTTCGCAAAGCATTTTGGTAGTTATACTTGATTATTTGTTAATCAATTCAAAATTAGTTATTTAGAGTTATTTGTGGATCAAAATCTTAGTCAAAATTAAAGAATTAAGATTGATCAACTAAAAGAAACGCACCGACAACTAAAAGTGAAACATCACTGACTATCTCGAACTCAAAGAGGCTTTAATTTTAAGTTGTTGCACTACCATTTAAAATCAAAGAGTGGAAAGTGGAAACATTTCATAAGAATTCGAATAAAAGTAAATTATTGAAACAAAATTAATCTTCAAAACAAATTTTCCTAGCAACAAATATATATGGATTGATGTGATACGATTGTTGCCTACCAATCACTAGTGATATATTTGTTTACTATAATTACAGTGGCAACTTATGATAAATACCCTCTGATATTCCTTTTGTTCTTAACACACATCTTTCTTTGTCTGAACCCTTCAACTCTTTCAGAGAATAAACTCCAATTTTTCTAAAATCATGGGCCACTTCCCCCTAGAGAAAAAAAGAATGATAAATAGTAATTTTTATACATGAATATGTGATAATTTGTCTCCAAAAGATGAAAATTTAAATTTTTGTCCAAAGTAAAAAAAGTGTGACAAATCTTTCATTCCGTTAACTTTCATCTGTTACCGTTAATTGAAAGAGCCTATGTGGCACATTCAGGGATGAATTTGTCAGCGCTCTACACATTTAGGAACAAATTTGTTAACTTTCTACCCAAAATATAATTTAATCTTCATATTCTCTTTTTTTTAATTATTACAAGCATATAATTATAATAAACACTTAAAAATTAGGAAAACAAGCATAAATTAAAACAAATATAATAATAAGCATAATATTGATTAATAAACACAATTTGTTTGTTGCTGTGAAATTTCTATTATAACAACATTAGGTAATGACAAAATCAAGTTGAGTCTCATTTTTTTGTAAGAATTAACTTAATGATTGTTCATTTTTGTTTGAGTATCATATTTTGGATAAAGTACTATCACATTAGAAATTTCTAATGCAAAAATATGAGATAATACATTATCTAAAATATGAGACTCAAACAAATTAAAATGCACATTCATTAAATTAATCCTTACAAAAAAAAAGAGATCTAACTTGATTTTGTCATTATCTAATGTTGTTACAATAAAATTTTTAGACCAACATACAAATCATGCTTATTAATCAATATTATACTTATTATTATGTTTGTTTTAACTTATACTTGCTTTCCTAATTTTTAAGCGTTTATTATAATTTTATGTTTGCAATAATTAGAAAAAGGAGAATATGAATATCAAATTATATTTTAGATAAAGAATTGACAAATTCATTCCTAATATAAAGCGTTGACAAATTCGTCCCTGAATGTGTCACGCTATTTCAATTAACGGTAACTAACGAAAGTTAACGGATAGATAAATTTATCGCACTTTTTCCACTTTCAGGGACAAAAATTTGAATTTCTATCTTTCGGGAACAGATTTGTTAACGCTTTACACATTTAAGGATGAAAATAATTATTTATAAAAAAAAGAAAAGAAAAAGTAACAACTAAGAATTCAGCTGCAAAAAGCTATCTAATATGCAATGATTACTACTGATTCTGCAGTTTCCTTAGTTTGGTCTAAAAGCACATTATACAGTATTTCATGTTGATGCACTAACTTGAGCAAAAGGGTATGGAACGACAAACATCATTGATGTTTGGGGAGGACAAAGTACTAGAATGTTGGTCTCGAAGGCATAGGAATCGAAACATTGCAGCTCCTGCTACAGCTCCCCCACTAGGGGCTACCATGTATATCCATATGTCCTTGAATTTCCATGAGAGAATTGCTGGACATAATGATCTTGCTGGGTTCATTGATCCACCTGAGATTGGGCTGCATAAAAAAATAAATGACTTTTACATTAGATAAAAACGACTAACAAGTTTGATAAGACTTATTTCAGAGAAATAATTGTTTTCTTTTTCAAAAACTTTTTATTGATAAAGAAAAAAGTAATTATTTCTCTAAAATAAGTTGAACAAACGACAACAAAGCTCATCATAATGAACGAGGTCAGCCACATGGATGATATGAAGTCATTTAACTCGGTTAAAAAAACAGAATCTTTAGAGATATTATTTAATGTGTGATTCCTATTAACAACTTCTTCCAATATCTTTTAAATAAGTCTCTTTTTTTCACATGAATAAAAGCATGTAATGTACTCTTGTCTGAGTGTTTTGAATGACCTTTTTTATACGTGTACAAATCCCTTTAATCGATTTTCTGTAAATTTTTTATGAATTGGTACCAAACCAATATTTTCTTCTATACAATTATTCTGTATCCTGTCATTTCTTATGTGACAACACATTTATCTTAATTTTGCTAAAATTACCAAAAATCTAAAATAAGTTGAACCAACACAAACTAGTTTTACTAAGCATTTTTTTTTTTGCCAAAAAAAGAGAGTTTTTGGGTAGGTACCCTGTGATTAGGGTTAAGCTTTATACACCTAGTATATATCTAATACACCATTCGAAAACAATGCATTTCCGTTTACGCCCCTCTTTATAAGGTTAACATTAGTGCTGTTGCGGTTGCTTCTTGTTCGAATTCCTTTCTTCTCTGCCGCACTTTGGTTCAGCTTCTTCATTCTTCGACGTAGTTGGTCACGTTTTGTGGTGGTGTTGATCGCCATGGTTGTTGGTGTTTGTCGCCCCTCCGTCCGTCGTGAGTCGCATTCGTATGTTTTCCATTTGATAGGGAGGCGATGACACATATTGAAGGATCCGTAGAAGGCAAACGAATTGGGAATCCGTATGGCTTCTATGGATTACTCAATCTGTATGAGTTTTATGGATGCTGCAATCCGTAGGCCTCATACGGATTGAGTAATCCGTATTGTTATATTTTTTAAAATGATTTAATATTTAATTATTGCTAAAATAATTTGTCTATTATTGGTTATTTTACATATTTTAGACCTTAGGATAGGGATGATATGAATAGCACGATGTATTAAATTTTATGGAACTATATGATGCTATGATATTAAGATGCTTTGGTGCTTGATGGGGTTATTTGTTTATAAAGAATGCTAACAGTGATATAGATAGCGGTCTAAAATTTGATCAACAATGGTGGCTATATCCTGGTGTCTAAAATGGAAAACCAAATAGGGATAAAGTGGTTGGATATAGGCGATTTACAGGAAATTTTGGAAGTTTCCAATGCCAATTTGGGTTTGGATAATAATTTAACAATGAAGTGTAGAAAAAAATGTAAAGAAAGAAGAAATCTAAGTCCCAAATGCATTCATTGAGGAAACTTTCACCAATTTGAAAGATGAAACAAAGTTAAAAGAAAAATGTTGACATATGACCACACAAAAATAAAGCCCTTAGAAAATTAGATTGAATAAAAAATAATAATTAGAAGACATTGATAAAAGAAAAGTAACTGAGCACTAAATTAAATGAAAAATAAGACTCAATTATTATTTGTTGACTAAAAAAGAATACTCAATTAAAACATAATATAAATATATATGCGTGTGTGTGTGTGTGTGCGCGCGCGCGCATGTGTTCATTTAGTAAGTAGCAATTGGTAAACATGATGTTGGATGAGGACACGCTGATGGCAATGCCATGTGACCCACATTGTTTTTATAAATTATAAGCACATCATCATCGTCATCATCAACATCATATATGGTCAATGCCTCGAAGTGTATTGCTCGCAACTTGATTGAAGAGTTGTTATGATTGACTTAAGCAAATTTAGTTGTTTGTAAATGTATGTTGTTAAGTTTTTCAAATTTCATGTTTATTAAGTAGTTAGGTTTTATTTTCATTATTGGTTGGTTGAAGTGTGACACAATTAACGAAATGGTACCACATATTATGGTTAGGACAATAAACATGCTTTGAGCATTGGGACGAGATGTAGAGCCAGACCCTGAATGTCATAGGCCTACGACATTTGCCAGAAGACAACGGGCAGGGGCAGCTGTTGATGAGGATCCTGTGGGCTTATCCGATGTGGACCGCATGTTGTGAGACATTTACCAGAGAGGGTGCTGAGGCAATTTGGATTTGTTCAAGTAATTCCACAAATCCAATGCACTGAATCGCAATCCACTGATGAGATCGATGAAAGATGGATGCAATTTTCACAGCACCTAGCATCCACCATAGAGGAGGTTTCTCATTCTAGTCAATCGGTGGTTGGGTATCTGGAGTGGTTTTTTCGAGTGTCTCATCCATTTATGACTCCCCCACATACTGGTGAGGTTAGACACCCTCCGATATCGATTGAGCGTCATTTTGTACCGGATCCTCCACATGCACACACTGATCACCCAACACCAGTTCCACCTCAATCTTCAGGATCATCAGTACCAGCTCAGGAGCCTCGACATGCCATAAATCATGCATTTAACAACTTTAACCAAATTCAAAATAATATAAATACCTTAAAAGTATTGAACGTTGCAGAACAATCGACTTCATATTTATTATTTTCAAACTCACTAGCTTCACCTCCAATATCTTCATTGATATTAATTTCTTCAGACATAATACTGTCATACATCCAGTCATCATTGTCCATATAAACAAATGACAATAAATTTCAATAAGTGACAAAACAAACATATTATAATAATAGTTAACAACATCAAAGTGATATTATCAAACAAATCCTATACATTTTTTATCACCAACAATATTACAAATTAAAAGAATATCAAATAAATTGTTCAATACAAAATTTAACATATCCTAGAAATACAATTCAATATACAATGTTAACCTACTTATTTTTAAATAATTAAAATCATATTTTATTAAATATTTCATCATTTTAATTAATTTTTTAATGTAAATCAACAAAATAAATGTATTTTTAGGACAAACTATCCAAGTATTGCATTCTCATAAATTACAACTAATTTCTATTTTCAGCTACTTATTTTTAAAATAATTATAACTATTTTTTAATAATTAAAATAATTTGTTAATTATTTATTTTTATTTATAACGTAGGGATTAAGCAATCCGTATGTTTGATATGGATTGACTAATCCATAAGAAGTATACGGATTACACAACCCGTATGCTTATTACGGATTAGTCAATCCGTATGAATTATACGGATTGCTTAATTCGTTTGTTTCATACGAATTGTATGACACATACAGATTACATAATCAGTAACTTAAAGGAAAACTTACCTCCAGCAGCTCCACCAGCAACGACTTTGACGACTCCAGTGACCCCAGCAACGTCAAAGCTTCCACCACCACCGTTGCACCAGCCAAAACTACAACCTCCAACAACAATAATAGCAAACCTAGGAACCACTACCATGAACCCCACTTCAAACAAAAACCAAGCGAACACCAAAGCATGTCTGCATCATCAGCATATTAAAAACAAACAAGGATATTTTGGCCATTCAAAAAATTGGAATGGTGTATTAGATATATGCTGGGTGTATAAAACTTAACCCCTGTGATTAGTACAGCAAGCCATATTGCCATTCCAGCAACAAAGCCAGATAAATGGCCCACCTACACAGTGTCAAATTTTAATCAGCTAGTTTAATTTTTAAGAAACTTAAATATGCATAGTAATTTTGTTGCTTAATTAGTCCTTATTGATTGAGATTCAGATGTCAAAGCTACAATAAGGAACATGATGATGAACGTTGCAATAACCTCCACCCAGAAGGCAGAGTTGCACCCTTGGAGTGGCATGGTCATCATAGCCTCTGATTTTATGCCGTACACAAGGCTACCTATGTATGTTGCTGACATAGAACCTACTGTTTGTGCTATTATGTAAACTGGAACCTGTTATGGGAAAAATAATGGTACATAGTCATAAACTAATCAATTATACCACTAAGGGCTACGCTATGCTCTTTTTTTGTTTTATTATTAGCATCCTTGAGAAGTTATAAGGTTAATTTAACGATAAAAGAAGAAAGAAAAGAGAAAAATATTGTGAATTTAATTCTTTCTGTTAAAAAATTAATAATTAATATTATCCGATAAAAAAAATTAAATTATTAGCACCTTGAACCATGGAAATTGACCAATTGTTGCAAAGGCTATTGTGACTGCTGGGTTAACGTGCGCACAAGATATTGGCCCTATAGAGAAAATAATCACCACCACTGTTAATCTTGCTGTAGCTGCATACTCTAGAAGGCCCACTGCACCATTTTGGAATCTTGTGCTTGCAGTGATTCCACACACACAAAACATCAAATTAAAAGTACCCACCACCTCTGCCATCACCTACATTACATATCAAAATACTTCTCATAAATATCAAATCAAACATTATAAGATTTACTTCCAAGGGAAAAATAACAGGCACAATTTTTGGTTTGTTTGGATCATGTTTAAATTCTTTTTACAGCTCCAACAGGATTTTACCTAACAAATTGATAATAAGACTTACCCTTCTCTCATTAGTAATGGTCCAAATTGCTACCCACCTTGTATTCCATAATCCATACAAAGCTAATTCACTCCACATTTTTGCCATCCTTACGTGTCTGGAATTATATTGTACAATACATAAGCATAGCTTGCTTGATTGAAATGTTTACTGAAAAATCCAATCCAAAAACTTGTGACAAAATAATTAAGGGATGGTTGCATTTGGATAAACTTTTTTGTAAGTACTTGTAGCTCAATAGAGTGAACCACGTAAACCTTGTTTTTCTTTTCTCTCCTTCTCTATTTTTAGCTTTGTTCTTCTGCACTTGGTGTTTCTGTTTGCATAATCCTTACAACTGGTATCTAGAGCTCGGGTTGCAATCCAAGAAGGGGATTCTACCACCTCATCTGGTGTCCTTGAAGGTTCCATCCTTCATCATTTTGTTCATTCTGTCTTTTCCGCTGCAAGATTGTGTAAGAAACCATCAAGAACTATGGCTACTTATATGAGAATAGAGAAATTCAATGGCAAGAACAGCTTCAATCTATGGCGCATCAAGATGCGTGCTCTGCTGAAGGAACAAGGAGTCTGGGCTCCTCTGACATCTGTCTCTGTGAAGAAAGAATCTTCTTCAACTCCGAAAGAGGAACCCACCACAGAAATGAAGAGAAACCTTGCTGAACAGGAAGAGAAGGCTCATTCATTGATCCTGTTATCACTGTCTGATGAAGTTCTGTATGAGGTAGCAGACCAAGGAAACGGCAAGCGGTTTATGGTTAAAGCTTGAAAGGCTTTACATGACAAGGTCAATCTGCAATAAACTACTTCTGAAACGCCGTCTGTTTAGCCTTTAAATGAAGGAAGGTATGCCTCTAAAAGATCATTTAGATGAATTAAACTCCATTCTAATGGAACTCAGAGATATAGAAGTAAAGGTAGAAGATGAAGATCCAGCAATGATTCTGCTAGCTTCTTTACCACCTTCGTATGAAAGCTTTGTTAATTCGCTGAGTGTTGGCAAAGAATGCATAACCATGGAGGAAGTTAAATCCAGCCTGCACTCAAAGGAATTGAGAAGCAAGGCATCTGGAAACAGTGAAGACAACAATGTTGTGGGTCTTATTGTTTCAAATTCATTCAAGAATGGGAAGAAAAAGAAGGATAAATGGAAGAAAAGGGGCAAGATTGATCCCAAGGACATTTGCAACTACTGCAAAGAACCTGGACACTGGAAAAAGGACTGCCCGAAGAAAAGGAATCAAAGGCCAACTATTGCAGCTGTTCAGGAAAGCTACCAATCTGAAAATGATCTTGTGCTTTCCATTAATGATCACCCTATAAAATCTGGTGAACATTGGCTCTTGGATTCTGCTTGCACTTTTCACATTTGTCCAAACAGAAACTGGTTTCATACATATGAAGATGTGGATAAAGGACAGGTATTCATGGGAAATGATATGCCTTGTACTATTGCTGGAATTGGAACCATCAGAATAAAGATGCATGATGGAGTTGTAAGAACACTTACTGAAGTTAGACATGTTCCAGAATTAAGCAAAAATCTGATTTCTATGGGAACCTTGGACTCTAAGGGTTTCAAATGGGATGTTGAAGATGGCATCATGCATATCAGAAAAGGTTCCACCACATTCATGAAAGGAACCAAGAAAGGAACTCTATACTTGCTTCAAGGGTCAACAGTCAGACAAGCAGATGGAGTGTCTTTGATATCTGAATCAACCAAACAAGAATCTGATCATGCATGTTTGTGGCATATGCGCCTGGGTCATATGAGTGAAAAGGGTATGATGATTCTAAGTAAAGAAGGTCTGCTGGGGAACAAAGAATTGCAGAAACTCAAGTTTTGTGAGCACTGTGTGTTTGGAAAGCAGCATAGATCAAAATTCACAAAAGCCATCCGCACTACCAAAGCAATTCTAGACTATGTACATGCTGATTGCTGGGGACCCTCACAAGTTCCATCCCTTGGAGCTGCCAGGTATTTCTTATCCATCATTGATGATTACTCAAGAATGATGTGGATTTTCATAATGAAGCATAAGAATAAGGCTTATAAGAAATTCAAGAGTTGGAAGGCCACAATTGAGAACAGCACAGGGAAAAGGGATAAATACCTTAGAATAGACAATGGTCTTGAGTTTTGCTCAGCAGAGTTCAATGACTTATGCAATAAAGAAGGGATAGTAAGACATCATACTGTAAGAAACACTCCACAGCAAAATGAGATAGCAGAAAGAATGAACAGAACCCTTCTAGAGAGAGCCAGATGCATGCTTTCAAATGCTAAACTTGACAGAAGCTATTGGGCAGAAGCTGTCAACATAGCATGCTATTTGATCAATAGGTCACCCTCTACTGCCATAAACTGTATGACACCTATAGAAGTTTGGTCCAATAAATCTGCAGACTACTCTAAGCTGAGAATTTTTGGTTGTCCAGCTTATTATCATGTTAATGAGGGAAAGCTGAATCCTAGATCAAAGAAGGGGATTTTTGTGGGCTATGGAGAAGGTGTCAAGGGATACAGGATCTGGTCACCATCTGAAAGAAGGGTCATCTTAAGCAGGGATGTTGTCTTTGATGAATCTGTTATGGCAGACCGTGATAATCAGAATTCTGTGTCAACTACAAAATCAGAAACTAACCAACAGATGAAGTTTCACACTGCTGGAAGTAACCACCAAGAAGAATCAATAAACAAAGTTCTAAATGATGTTCAGGAAGATTTCTCTGAAGAGAAAGAAGAAACTGATCCTTCAAGTCAGCATACAAATAAGGAAAGCATCCAATCTGATCAGTCCTCAAATCAGAGACCTAAGAGGATTAGCAAGCCTCCTGTGAGATATGGTTTTGAAGATATGACAGCTCTGGCTCTTCATGTGGCAGAAGAAGTTGATAATCCAGAACCTACCACCTACAAGGAAGCTATGAATGACATTGAAGCTGATAAATGGATACTTGCTATGAAAGAAGAGTTAGAATCACTTCACAAAAATTAGACCTGGAAACTGATCAAGAAGCCTGAAGGAAGACATGTAGTTGGATGCAAATGGATTTTCAAAAGGAAATCTGGAATCCCAGGAGCTGAATTTATTAGATACAAGGCAAGGTTGGTGGCAAAAGGTTTCAATCAGAAAGAAGGAGTAGACTATAATGAGATTTTTTCACCTGTTGTGAGACACACCTCCATTAGGGTCCTTCTAGCTCTTGTTGTATGCAAAGACCTTGAGCTAGAGCAACTAGATGTGAAGACTGCTTTTCTACATGGAACACTTGAAGAAGATATTCTTATGACTCAACCAGAGGGATTTATCACAGAAAGAAAAGAAGACTATGTCTGCAAGCTTCAAAGGTCATTGTACGGTTTGAAACAATCACCAAGACAATGGTATAAGAGATTTGACAGCTTCATGATCAGTGTGGGTTATAAGAGAAGCCCTTATGACTATTGTGTATACCATAAGAAGGTGGAGCTTGAGTCCATGGTCTATCTACTGTTGTATGTAGATGATATGCTTATTGCATCCCAAGATAAATCTGAAATCCAAAAGCTGAAAACTCTTCTGAGTAAAGAATTCGACATGAAGGACCTAGGAGCAGCCAAGAAGATTCTTGGAATAAAGATACATAGAGATCGCTCAGAGAAGAAGCTATTTGTATCACAAGAAGAATACATACAGAAGATATTGTTGCGTTTTGGAATGGATAATGCTAAACCTTTGAATACACCTCTGTCTGCAAAGGATCAATTGTCTACTATGGTTCAGTGTAACTCCAAAGCTGATCAGGATTTCATGTCTTTGGTTCCCTATGCTAGTGCAGTTGGCAGCCTCATGTATGCTATGGTATGTACAAGACCTGATCTGGCTCATGCTGTTAGTGTGGTTAGCAGATACTTAAACCAACCACAGACGGAACATTGGCAAGCTACCAAGCGGATCTTCAGATATTTGAGAGGAACTTTAGATGTTGGTTTGATATATGGAGCTGACACAAGTTGTTCCCTGGCTGGTTATCCAGATGCAGATTATGCTGCTGATTTAAATAGGAGAAGATCGGTTACAGGCTATGCTTTCACTTTGGGAAGTTCACTGGTAAGTTGGAAAGCAACTCTTCAATCATCTATTGCTCTATCAACAACAGAAGCAGAATATATGGCATTGACTGAAGCTGCTAAGGAAGGAATATGGTTAAAAGGGTTGGTTACTGACCTTGGATTTCCTCAAGATCATGCATTGATCTACTGTGACAACTTAAGTGTTATTTGCTTGGCCAAAGATCAGGTTCACCATGAAAGGACCAAGCATATAGATGTTAGATACCATTTCATTCGAACAGAGAAGAGGATTAAAGTCCAAAAGATTGATACCAAGCATAATCCAGCAAACATGTTTACAAAACCAGTTCCAAGGAGCAAGTTCATGCACTGTTTGGATTTGCTGAATATTGATAAGTGGAAATAAGCCCTCTGTGCCTGGCAACAGTTTTTTATACCAGATCTTAGCATGAGATTCAAGTGCAAGGTGGAGGATTGTGATATATGCCTTGTATCTCAAGCTATATATATAGTTAGTGGTGTATTTTTAGACGTAACTGAAGGTGGTTATTAGCTTGCCTATATAAGGACCATATAACCTCTTCTTATGTACTCTCTATTCCATTAATTCAAAAAAAAAAAAAAACTGTTGCCCGTGGATGTAGCTCAATAGAGTGAACCACGTAAACCTTGTTCTTCTTTTCTCTCCCTCTCTGTTTTTAGCTTTGTTCTTCTGCACTTGGTGTTTCTGTTTGCATAATCCTTACAGTACTACTTATAGGAAAAAAAGTAAGAAAAAAAAAATTCTCCCATCAGCTTATGTACTTTTATAAAAGCTCTCCTATTTAACTTCTCCAAAAATAAGTGAGTGGGTTGATTTTAAGAAAAAAGTTCAATTCATTTTACTTACTATAAAAGCTTTTCAGTAAGTTTTTATAGAGAAGTTTATGTAGTACTCTTAGAAAGGTTGCGTATATATAGTACTCTTACCATGCGAGCACAATTCAGATCAATTTTGATGGGTAAGAAGTTGAGAGCAGAGTTTTGGCCAAAACATATCTAGGCTTTGATGTTGCAGCTCTACACCCATTCTCCTTAGTATCTTCCTCACATAGGCCACTGCTTGATGCATAATTTAAAAGAATCAGGAGATGGTTGCTTCTCAAATATGTCTGTCATGACGAAACTTATCTAGAACACAGCTTGGTGAAACAAAAATATTTCACTAACTCAGTCTTTAATGAGATCTCATCTATGGTTGGAACCTTGAGAAGGGGATCAACACACGATTCATGTGCCGCTCACATATATTGACGTAAAGAAGATCAATTTGTGCTTATTAACTGCTTCAATGTAGAAAGCAAACTAATACTTTCCAACAAATGTAAAGGCATTATCAAATGCTCTCTTACTTTTTGCTTATTCTTATTTTTTGGAATGTAGAATCCAAACTAAAAGCTAGCCCTCAACTACTTCCTGGTTAATATCACTAAGTTTTGTTTCTTATTCTTCAACCTTTCAGTTTCCTCGATTTTTCTCTCTCTCTTGAATTGGCATTCGTGATGAATAACATGATGTGATTATGTTGGATAAAAAAAGACATAAATTTGATCGAACTAAGAACTATTATGTTTTATTGTAGAACCCACTAATTAAATTTGATATTAACTGTGCTTTTTCTTAATATTATGAACACATCATATTACTCAAGAACATGAGAGAATTCAAATCCTTTTTGGATTAACTAAATTTTTAGTTTTTAAAAATTCAATTTTTAGTTTTGAAATAAAAATTTAAACCCCATTTTTATTTATTTATTTAATGGAATTTCAGATACTAAAAATCAAATTTTTAAAAAGTCTAAGTCAGTCAAAATTTTCTTTCTAAGACTAAAAATTAAATTTTGAAAAAAATTTAAGAATTAAAAACTGAGTTAACCCCAAAATTTTACATGTTAAAAGTTAAAACTTACATATTAGAAGTTATCCAACATAAATTTTTAGTCATAAGAACATTGCAAAACTAAGCAGAGTATATGCCATTTTTAATGTATTAGAGTTTGCTATGTGGTGCCCTAAAAAAAATAATTTTCTATATGGTCAACAAAAAAGTTAATAACAACTTACCTCCCCAAGTTTAAAAACTGCTTTGTAAATGATAAGTAATAAAATAATTAAATTTTGACACGGTAATGTGAATTACTAATTATATGTTATTACCATATATAATTTTTTTTACGGTTGTATAAATCGTTACGGGTGATTTGGTGTCCAAATAATTTTAAAATTGCCCCGTAAAAAAATAATTAAAGAAAAAATAAAATGACAAATGTCAATAATTTAAAAGATAATACAAAATTGTTAATGAATTTATCATAACTAACTAAATTATTTTTTTTTGAAACAACTAACTAAATTAATTAACTTTATAAATGTGTGTGAATTAAAAAAAGAGAATAAGGACGCACATAATATTTTACTTGGCAATGGGAAGTGAAAAAAAAATTAACTTGAAAAAAGAAAAAAACCAAAGTTCTCCCGTTAATGTGTTGTGTACATAAAGGAAATTTAAAAGATCTAGTGCCATAAAGGCTTTGTAAGAATGTGAATTTTGAAGAGCCATAGAAATAGATTCTGTAAATGGAGTGGAGAGGACCACTTGTTACTTGTGATACATAGTCTCTGCCAAGAAAATAATTCATGCAAATGTTGGAGAGAAATTTGTCACCAGGGGCATATCATACACATACACATACAGGATCGTTTTCTGCCATGACATCATGGTTTATGGATAAAGATATTATGGAAGGAAAGCAACAATGGGATTTGACTTTTGAATGAGGTGCAATTGCTTTGCAGACTTCTCAATGAGAAAATTTATAAAAGCCTACATGGCTACGACAAGTGACTAGATAGAGCTAAACTTGGACCATAGTGAGTAACTGTGCAGTAATTCGACACTTGTATCCTTTAACTAAGATGTAGAGTTTGATCCTGCGCTTGAAAATGAAGTTGCAACTAGAGATACCATTTTAGTTGGGTGCCAAATTGAAGCTCCAGATACTCTTGGTTACACAAAAATAAGTGATGCACTGTGCACTTGTAAAAAAAATATTACATGGACTGAGACATGGTCCTGATTAATTTTCACATGACACTTAACCACATTTTCAATTTATAAAAAAAATAAAAATTAATAGCATGTGATATGAAGATCGATCAGGACTACATAATCCAGGACCATGTAATAATATCTCGCAATTGTGGCATGAAAGGGAGGTTTGTCTGCTGTTAGATAACTGCTCTATTGAGTCATGATAATTGGATGGCAGTTAAATGTTTGCTTGTTGGGAATTCTGCAAAAAAGCAGGTTTAGGTGTTGGTGGCGTAATAGGTGGTGCCAGTGGCATGTGCATGCCTACTTTTCAGCTGTCAAAGAAGCATGTAGTTTGTTATCTAAGCTTTCTGCACTTTCTTTTAGCTGGAATTTGCTTGGTGGCTTAGGTAACTGATCTGGAATCTGATTCTATGGAACCTCAGCCCGTGATTAATCAATCATGGCATGAACCAAGATTGGAGTCTGCTTTGGGAATTGGGATGACCCTACGAACTCTTTTTTAAGGCTGTCTGTAACTGTTCCTTTTATTTCATCTGTACCAAAATAAAAATGATGACTTTGATGAATCTATCAAGCAGTTGATTACAACACGCGTGTGGGGTCAAGAAACATGTTCTGATGCTAATGTTGAGTATACATATGTTTAAGAACTGTTATACTCACAAGGTGGTTCTAGAGATCAGTTTGATGGTTTTTAATTTAAATGTCAATTTTCACAAGTTTGATCCAAGTCTGCAGTTTGCTCCTATCAATGCAGCAGATAAAGGACAAGAAAAGGTTTTAAATCATTTAATTCTGTTATAATTATTAATGCTTTATAAACTTTTTAAACATAATATTTGATCATGTTTCTAACCATATTACACATAGACAGATATATTATGTAAATTTTGAGATACAGTGCAAAAATTCAAGTATTTTTATTTAACAACCTTTATTGGTCTGGTCTTTGTATGAAGGGTGCTACATTTTTTTGCTTTTCACTATGAATGGCATTTCAAGTCACATTCATGGCTTATATAGGGTTTTTTGTCCTGGCTAAGAACTGATCTAGAGTTTGTTCTTACCTAGTTTTCAACTGACTTTACAAATTCATAAAGCCATAAAGGCATGAGTTACCTGCTTCCGGGGTTTATTTCCATCACAGGTGAAACATGGCAGAACAATCATACTGTTCTTTTCCCCTTTTGTGCAAGTGAATGAACAAGTGATACTCCCCAATCCATTCTCTATTGTCTATATGCTCCTGTTACCTGTAACTGCAATTTCTCTCCAAATGATGATGTCAAGACTCCAAAATGCCCGTGGATTAAATCATGCAAGCTGAGCTACTAGATGAATAGTTCTAGTCATATAAAAGCTATTACATATTCTGTGGCAGCCATGTGACTTCAGTACATTTTTTATGGCTTGTAAACTATAAATAATCTACTACCAAGAGCTTGGATCAATGACGTGAGATTGTTAAAGCTGAAATATTAATCTTAAATTTGAATCTTAAGTATGCAACTATATTAAATATTCGAAAAAAGAATTCTACCGTCTAGATTCTAGAGTGTTCTTATCTGGCTCGAACGATATTGTTTTCCATGAAGAATACCTATAGTCTTTGGAAAAAATTATAAATATTTTCCCCAGGTGTAAGCTACGCCCGTGTATGGATCGACAAGCTTTTTTTGTCCTTTAATTTAAGTTGCAACTATGTCATGTCTCATCTTGGATTACATTACTGTAATACTATTTTTTTTCACCTACTATTATTTCACCATTTCTCTGTACTTATATTAGAGTGCAACTGTACAAGAAGACTCACAAATCAGATTCAAACGCAAATGATTGGATGAGTAACAGTGTTGCATCTAATCATTGTGCTAACAATTTATTTATCTATGTCAGTATTAGCTAAAGATGAATTAGATTGAAATGACTAGGTGAGGTTAAGCTTTATGCTGGAAATCACTCATGATTGTGATCCCAACAAAGCCTGCCCTTGATATTTGTGTCTTATGGTGTGTGCTTTTCCATGTGATTATTGTGGACTAACAACAAAAAGTTATGAGGCTTATTGTGATAGTCCTCTCATTACATCAGTTACATCAGCAACTAATGAGCACTTTGAACAAATCAATACAACTTGCCTTTCTTCTCACATTCTTTTTCTTTCTCATTCTGTAGTTTTAGTTTTTTGAAACCACAAAGGGTAACTTGCCTACCTGGTAAGAGATGTTATGATTCTGGAACAGATTGAAGAGATTGTTCCCCAACAGAACACAAGCAAGAACAAACTCAATGTTGCTAGGTGTTCAGGTCCCAAAAACAAAAAAACAAACAAACTCACAAGAGTTTATCAACAAACCAAACCAACACATATTATATGAAAATGAACAAAATAAGCTATAGATGAAATGCAAGAACTTGAAATTATGAGTCATAACCACCTGGAAGCTTATACAATAACCAATTAGTCCTGCATAGCCCTTTTTTTTTTTGCAATCCTTCTTTGGTCTTCAATTGCCTGAGGACTGGTTCAAGAGCACAACATCATCACAAGGAGACTGCTTAAAGAAAATGTTGTGTTGTGTATGTATTAAAAGGAAGAAAATAGTGTCTGCTTGGTTGCTGAGGGGAATGAAGCCTGGTCCGAAATCACTCAGAAGAGTTATGTCTGAGACTACTTGCATGAATGATCTCGAACCAAACGACATGCCCCTCAACTTTGTATGTATATATGGCAGACAAGGGAAGGTTGGGAAGAGAAAAAAAGAGAACATGAGAGAGAGAGAGAGAGATAGCTAAAGTTTTTGATATGGCCATGCATTATTTTTTCATGGGGTCCTTATTATATACGTAAGTTTCAGAAGAGATTCTTTTTGCTTCTTCTTCTTCTTCTTTCATTTGGCCGTTGAGGAGATTCTTTCTTTGCTCACATGATTTGGAGTCCACTTTCTACACTACTCCTAACTTAGCTTTTCACACGTAGGATTTTCGTTTAATAGAAGGAGCTGTTTCCATCATGTATCATTCGTACATATATAAAATATGGTTTTTTTTGTTGAACAAGTTAACGCTTTGTTTGCATGTTGTTTGATTATACTAATTTATTAGTCATCTGTCCTTTGCATTGGGATTAATCAATCTACTTTGGAAATTGCATTATCAAATAGTAACTAATTGAAATTGTGTATGATATTATATTATTAGAAGGCTAAAAATTTGTACACCAAACCATAATTAAAAGCAAAGGACACACCCCCTTTTCACCTACTTCACTAGCTACCTGAGACTCACAAAGGTTAGTACTGAAATTGGGGGCACATTATACCCTTATTGGTGTTATAATTATAGTTTTGAGTTTTTGATATTCTCATCGGTTTTGATTCTTTTGAAAGTTTTGACCTTGAGTTTATACTCAGCTCTCAAGTAAAGGATTTCCCTTTTGCTTGCCACTAGGGTAAAGAGAAGATAGTGATGGACTTTGATGGGGATCCATCATACTACAGCGCAATATGCCAAACTTGAATAGCAAGTTTAACAAGAAAAGTCGTTTAAAGGTATAAGCATATATACAAAGAGGTGAGAGTAGATTTTGTA
This sequence comes from Glycine latifolia, assembly GCA_013407115.1. Lineage (NCBI taxonomy): Eukaryota > Viridiplantae > Streptophyta > Magnoliopsida > Fabales > Fabaceae > Glycine > Glycine latifolia. The sequence continues at coordinate 3,524,907 of CM023950.1, forward strand.
CCAAAGAAAAAGAGGAACATAAAAGTCGCAAAGATTTGTATTAATGTAGCCTTTTGTTTTGTGACATTGCATCAGACCCTCAAGTATTGTGCTTTCTTAGAATGTACCAATATGTGGCAAATAGATATGAACATACTTGAAATGCAACATATGTTTGTCTGTGTATGTATATTAATATTATGTACTAATAATAATAATAATAATAATAATAATAATGTTCATTAACAAACAAGAAACGAGTTCTAGCTTTTCAAACAAGTTGCCTCAATTTTTTACTATCAACAGTCACCTGAGATTAGTCCCAAGAAATCTGCCATTTACAAATTTTCATTCAGGATATTTTTTCTTCAAATGTTAAACAGTAGTTCTCAACACATTATAGAAGCCAGTGTTCAAACTTTAGAACTCAGCTCTCTCCATTTTATGTTTTCAAATGCTACTTATTTGTTAGTTTAAAATGAAATAATTGAGATAAATCCAAACTTGCATATTTAAAATATTTTTGTTTAGACTTTTAGGTAGACGCGTCTTGGACACATCACACATAAACATGAGAAATTGCACTTATTAGATAAGAAGGAAAATTTGGCTAAGTTGGAACACATGTGTGATCCAGCTAAGAGAAGTTAGTACCACCATATTCCAGTGGACACAACTCTTCTCGATGGATTTTGCCCCCCAAGTTCATTATCAAAAACCGAAGGTTCTTGAATGTTAAAGACGTTCTCTAATACGACCAAAACATTGTCTGGCCCAGAAATCTCCATAATGTGAAGGAAAACACATACATGAATAACGTTTCAACAGGAAAAGTTTTTTAAGACAAAACTTAAATGCAGTATCTTATTTGTTTTTGTGCTATTTTCTTATTAAAATTAAAGTTTTACTCTTATAATTCATGCAGTAAAGATCAATATTAAAAGTCAGTAATAAGTTATCAAATGAAATTCTGATTTTTAAATAAAAAAAACACAAAAAACATCTAAGATATTAAGAAAATGAAGCATGGACACCAATGTACTACTATAGAAACTTAGAGAGAGATAAAGATTTAAGAAAGAGAAGGGTAATATTATACTCCAAAAGATATTTAGAGAAATAGAGAATGTCAATCAGATGCATATACTGTTAAGATATGTAATTACTCAAGATATTAACACTTGAGTTTTGTCCATTTTTTAAGTCAAATGAGCTTTTGGGGGACCTGCAAAATGTCCGGAAATGCTGGCAGAATAAAGTTTCCTTGATATAACTTCCAAGAGCTATAGATAAATCAAACATCAAACAAGCCCAACAGAAAAAGGTGGATGAAATCATTACTTATATGCAAATTTATAAAGAAATCATTTTGTAAATGACCAGTAAGTCAAAATGCCTCTTGATATATGGCACTCCGTGTCCACATTTCCAAGTTTCTTCAACCAAAAAATAAAAGGTCTTGATTTTTAAATTCTGCCAGTGGGGACAATAATTGAGACACTCCTCCAAGAGAAACTCGTAAATCGTAACCATCTGAAATCCTATAGAGATTATGGATATTTTTCCTCTTGTTTATGGACCATCCTTTTGTGTGACGGCTTACGTTATTACATTGACCTTCTAGCTATAGAAATGTGTATATCATCAATCACTTCAAGATGTTGAATCTTTCATTTTCCTTTTGTTTTTGCTTTAATTTTTGTTTGTTGGATTATCTAAAGATTATCCCGTAAAAAGTAAAAACATGATTATACAGTTGTCGTTCTAAGCTTTGGTGATTATATTAATTAGATGGTTATTACTATTGTCAGTTGTCACCAATTTTCTCTATGGTCAACAATGTTTAGCGCCATCATTACATTTGCAAATTCAGTTTATTGAATGGCACAATCAGAACATAATCCTTAGCTCATCCATTTCTGGCAGGGGGAATAGCCTCGTGTTTGTCCACTTCATTTGCTTTTCTTGTCAAAATTTGTATCCTATATTTACGTAACATTCTTCAGCAGGCCATCCTCCATATTAATTGTTTTTGCACCTTGAAAGTATAGGCAAAAATACAATGCAGCTTAAGCCGGAAACTTTGGTATACCTAACAGCAATTAATTTATAAGCCACTTTTGACTGTGATAGGGAATTAAGTAAGTAGTACACTCTTTAGATACAAAAGTGGCAACTAGCATAATTGGTATGGGTGACAAATAATTATATCCCTTCAGCATGTGATAAGAGGTTTCATCTCAGTTCTGTGTCACCCTGAGTATGAAAGAATATAATTTGAGAGATGTTAATCTCTTAAATAAATTTAGGAATATAAAAAAAGTAGTCTTTAACTTTTAATTTTGAGATACTTCAAGCTCACTAAAAAAATACCAAAAGGCTAAAATTGTGAAGCCAATTTGGGACGAGTAAAAAGGGACCTCGATGGTGGCAACTAGTACAACTTGTCCTGATTTTGGGTTGGCTTTAAATCACCAAAATCTTCCAGAGCTGCTTTTGTGCTTCATCTTAGCCTGTTCCTAAAGAAGATTATTGCAAAAATGTTAGTATGGCAAAAGGGAAGTTGAATGACAAGAAAGGCTTGATATTTGACGAATTTATGTCTTCCAATGTTCCTAAGTCCTAACTGACACGAAAGGGATAGATAGTGCACAAAACACAAGAACTTGAACATCTAATCTTTGCTGACCCAACAAGCGGACATGCTGTGATTTCTGACTTTAAATCGTTGCAATTTCATCAGCTTGTTTTAACTTCAACTTCGGCTTTTTCACATTCTGTATAAATTGTGTTGCTTTGGTGAGTTTAATATTTTAATTCGTCATTCCACATTCCGTGTCTGCTAAAAATTGTTGCATAACGAACTCATGATTTCGGATTTGACTTTCGACATTGATTTACTCTATACACATTGGTCGAGGTTAGAATGTAAATAACTCTAAGAAGAAATGCAAATACTAGCTGACTCTACGCAGATTGGCTTTTCCATTGAATCATAAAAGATAAAATGTGAATAAATCTTTCAGACTTTGACATTCGATATAGTTCCTTACAAGCATGTTTTAGCATTCTTACAAAAGTAGGATAGAAACACATTATTTTTTTTATAATTTTAATTTATTTATATACTTTTAAAATATTAATTTTATATTTATACGTAGTCCTAAAGATATCATTTATCATCCAAAAAATCACAGTGCCAAAACTATATTTTCCTTCATCAAGCCACACTTGGCTTAAATCTGTCCAACTTGTTTAAAAAATTTAAAATCATTGTAGTATTTTGTTATGAGCCTTTTTTTAGGTTTGACTTGATTATTTTTAAAATCTGACTTAGTTTATAAAAAATGTTAGATCAAACCTTAAAATAAGACTTAGATATTTTTTGTCTTTCTAAATACGTCAATTATTTATTTATTTTAGTCCTTTTAAATCATTTTTTTTGTTTTTAGTCCATATGAATTATATTCTTTTTGTTTTAATTTTTGTAAACTATATCGTTTATTTTTTAATTCTTGTAATTTTTTTTAGTTTATGCTGATAAGAAATTTAGTTGATATGATATTTTTTGGTGACATAACACTTGTTAATGTCATTATTTATTGAATTAGCACGACTTATAGTGAAGTTAATTTTTTTTAACAAAGGACTGTGACAAAAAAAAAAATAACGAATTTTAGGAGTTTTTTTTTTTTTTTGCGGAGGTTAAAAAATAAGTAAATTAGAAGGACAAAAATACTTTTAACCTTATTACTTTTTTTTATGAACTTTTACCATTATTCACTTTAAAAAAATAGTTAAAAAAGTTTTTCTGTGCGTTGTTTATCTATTTATTTATTTATTACTATACTTTAGAGTTTTTAATTAAAAATAAAAATATTAATATTTTTCTTACAATGATTTAATTTATTTGTATTTCTTTTAAATTCAAATAAAAATACCAATAATAAATTAAAAAAAAATAAAGAACCGCCAAAGTCATGAATATGAGTAGGTTAAAGGCGTGGCAATCGAATAAAATAGACTAAAACTTAATTTTTGTGCCTCTATTCTATTTCTTTAAATATATGTTTTTAATTTCTCTATTTTTTAATTAAGATGTTTCATCTTTTATTTCTAAAAATTTCACAATTTCACAATTTTAATTTTTTATTTTTTAATTAAAATATTTCATCCTTCACCCTTAAAAATATATTATTATAATTCTTTCAAACAATTTCAAAAATTGATCTTTATATTTTATAAAATTGACTATTTACATAATAAATATTTTATAAACTTTATTTAATTGCTTATAAATTTAATTTATTAAAAAAATAAAAGTATCAAATCTACAAATTTAAAATTGACCAAAAGAATTATATTTACAGTTTTTTTTAAATAAAAAACGAGATGTTTCAATTAATTAAAAATTAGAAACATAAAATCACAAATTTTAAAAAATTGGAGAAAAAAAATTACATTTTAACCGATAAAAAAAAGTGATGGTGTCTCCGTCTCTCATCCTTTAATAAAACCTAAATTCTGCAGAGAACCGTGCTTTACATATCCAAACGCCACAATTTTTCTCTTCTCTCCGTCTTCCGAAGCTTCGACAACCATAGATAGTAAGTTCTGAAACCTATTTTCTCAACTCTTTCTTCTACTCGCGTTAGGGTTTCTGCATTATTCTTGGTTTTCACTCTTCTATTTAATTGTTTCTTTCGCCATGAAAATTCATATGCGAGTTCTGGCGTTTTCGCTCTTCGTTAGAGTTGCGTAATTGCATTCTCGTTCTTTACTTCCCTTTCGCATTTGAACTTGTACTCTGCACTTTGTTCTGTTATGGATGAACGCTGGATTTGGTTATTTTATTCAGCGGATGCATGGTTCAAGATTTTTAAGGCATTGGAAGTTATGGATTTTTAGTTTTAGAGTTTGGATAAATATCGAATGGTGATTGATGCTGTTAACTAGTCCTCTCCTTGATGAGCAAGTGTAGATGGGATAATGGTTGAATTCTTTATTTCCCCTTTTTAGGTTATTTTGTGTGTGTGTGTGGTTAAATTTTTAATTTGATTTTTGGTTAATGTTGTAAAGGATACTGATAAGTTGTTGTTTCATGAGTTTGGTTTCACAGCTGCTGAGATGTCTGGGGAAGTTTTTGATGGACAAGATGCAGGCTATGTGCCTGAGAACCCTGAGTTTCCACAAAACCATTCTGACGAACACGATGGAGGAAATGTGATCGATGACTCAGGGTTACCGCAACTGCAGCCTGATGAACACGATGCTGGAGGGTTTCAGCAGCTGCAGCCTGATGCACACGATGCCGGGGGCTTTCCACAGCTGCAGCCTGATGAACACAATGCCAGCAATTTAGCTGAGGATGGCAATATTCCTGAACATAATTTTGATGGGAATGATGTTGAAGGGTTGCCTGGAAACCCTGATTTTCCTCCTCAAGAGCATGCTGAGGAACAAAATATTGGAGGAGACGTGACTGAGAATTTTGGCTCTGAGGAAAAGCAGGGACCTGAGGAGGATTTGAAAGGAGGTGAAGTAAAGAAGTGGCCAGGGTGGCCTGGAGAGAATGTTTTTAGGATGTTGGTTCCTGTGCAAAAGGTTGGCAGTATTATTGGCCGGAAAGGCGAGTTTATTAGGAAAATTACCGAAGAGACTAAGGCTCGTATAAAAATTCTGGATGGTCCACCTGGAACTGCAGAAAGAGCTGTGAGTATACTTTTTCAGTTTCTTGTTATTCATGCAGTAATGGATAATCTTGGATATTTACTGTTTCAAGCACATTATGCATGTTTCTTATTGATCCTTAGGCTTATTAGAATGTGCTATCTGTGTTTGGATTGATTTTGTGCTTGGTATCCTGCACTGTCCTTGCAGTTAGGCTTTTATAGTTTTCCCCTTTCCCATTCTTCAATTCTTTTATTGAATATGTTTGCACATAGTTAACAATACCAAATAGTGGCATTGAGTGACCTATCCCAAAATTGCTACAGTGGGTAGTGGATTGGTTGCTTTGCTGAGGATTATATGTTATATATTCAAGATAAATAATTTATAATTTATAGTATAGAATACACACAATGCTTAAAAATAAAATATTATCTAAACTTAAAGATATATTCATAATTCTTAACCAAAAAGTTATAGTCTAACTCATATTCACCATTAATTTGAGCTATAATTAATATTGTGAGAAATGAGATTATAGGAAATTAAAATAAAATAGGAAGATGATAGAATTCATAGAAAAATGGATGGCCATGACCGAAAAGTTAGTGGAACTTGATGCACTATAGAGCAAACTACACAAATAAACAAAGATAGTCATATATGTCTTAGTTAAGTTGCAGCAATTAAGAAGGCCCCTATTATTATGCTTTGTTTTTTGAACTGCAAAACAGAGGTTGGAGGTGAGCTTCGCAACAAAATGAATGGGCTTGGCTGGAAAAGGGGTGATTGGGCAAAATGGGGTGAATTTGGCTGTCATATGCAATTTGGCTGCTATTTGTGCAATGCAAAAAAGCTGTACTATGAGTTTCTTGTGGCAACCAGCAGCTGTGATGCTCTGATCCAGCATTATGGTGCTGCTGTTCTATGGTTTGTAGTCATGTTATCCTTACCGTAAGCATCAATACAATGCCAAAACTTGATTGTCATTGTTAGGGCTGGAACTTCATCTCTTTTATGGATTCTTTGCTCGATCATTATGAATCAGAGTCATGAATGAAAATATAATTTTAGGGAGCATCAGTTCATTAAAATTAACTCCCATCATTCTTAGTTCTATATCTTCTAGTAATTGATTAGTGCTTTGAGGTGGAAAACATCTATTTGATAAAACAAACTTGAAACTTAATCGATTATTCATGATAAAACATGATATCACATATGAGTACTATTGCTAAGGAATTATGTGATGAAAGCAAAAAAAATATCAAAAGGAGTAAAAGTATATAAAAATATAAATAATCTAGCTGAATCCAAGATAATTAATTAAACGAGTGAATAATATATAAAAAGAGATGTCTTTTGTCACGATGACCAAATGGATGTGTGCAGGTTGTCAGCTAATATGAATGACTAAGGTGGCTTCAAATTGAAGAACCAAAGTTCAAGTTGCAGGGAAACAGCAATGAGCATTTACAATGGCTGAAATGTTGTTTTTTGACTTAAGAATCAAATAGTCTGCAGATTTTGGTGGCAAGAAGCGTTCACTCCCTGGTAACTTCAGAACTTGGTCGATTGGTGTCTTGCCACACTTCCTGAAACACTTTCCTGGAAAACATTCTTAAAGTCACTACAATAATAATAAAATAAAAAACTTATGAAATTTGATCCAAATATTAACTACACTCAAACTGCGTAGATGAAGTTTGGAAACTGTCAGAAAAATTTATAAATCTGAATTATAGCTTGGTCCATTTAATTACTTCAAGGGCATATATCATTATGAAATTCCTCTCAAGATTTAGAATTATTAATTATTAATTAAAGTATTTATACTAATTTTTGGATTCAGGGACAGTGGGACACACCCTAAGAAATGAAAATAAAGTTAAAACAAAATTTAGCTTGAGATAGTTAAAATATTTCTAATTTGTTGAACCAAAAATGCACGGGTTGTAGGAAATGAAAAAAAGGTTAAAGGCTACAATTTGTTATTTGTTTATGCTAGTGCTGCAATAGTGATATGTTTTTTGGAACATGGCAATGAATCAGCTGATGGGTCAAGTATATAAAATTAGCTCGCTTTAAAATTTGATATTTAGCTGTTTTTGGTGTTCATAAAGGACCTGCTTATGTTGTGGTTCTGAATTCTCCTTTTATGCTTTTAAAAGGTAATGGTTTCTGCAAAAGAAGAACCAGATCGCAGCATACCGCCTGCTGTGGATGGTTTGTTAAGGGTTCATAAACAAGTTGTCAATGTAGACCCTCATCCTGCCGATAGTGCATCAGGGACAGTACGCCCAGTTGTTACAAGGCTTCTAGTGGCAAATACTCAAGCAGGAAGCTTGATTGGGAAGCAGGGGTCCACTATAAAATCCTTTCAAGATGCCACAGGTTGCAATATACGCATTCTTGGTTCAGGTGAGCTCACAAGCATTGTAAATTGCATTAATGTTGCTTTTGTTTGTCAATGAACACATTTTCCTTTGCAATATTCTCACCACAAGTCTTTTTATTCGTGTCTTTTTTGGTGTATTGTCCCTACTTGTATTTTTTTTTCGAAAAGATTTTCCCTAGTTGTATTTTTTTTTTTTCAAAAAGGTTTTCCCTAGTTGGATTGAGTCTTTGTCATTGCATATGTTATCAGTACCACTACATCTGCCTTGCCTCAGGCTGCTATTCTTATTACGAATTTGCAAAGTTGGTTACATGTTTTTTGTCAAGTAATGCACTAATATTTAGTAAACATATATTTGAGAAACATGATTTATGATATCCAAGTTTGTGATTATGGCACCCGAATGATTTATTTTATACAACAGAACACCTGCCAGTTTTTGCTTTGCGAGATGATAATCTTGTTGAAGTACAAGGGGAATCTTCTGGGGTTCACAAGGCGGTTGAACTTGTTGCAATTCATCTACGTAAATTCTTGGTTGATCGCGGCATAGTTGGAGTATTTGAAACACAAGTGAGTTCATTTTATTTTTAATTTGAAAAAGCTATATATGAAATGGTGTTGTCAAGCTTGGATTATATTTGGGGATAATTGATTGGGATAGGTTAGTCATAGGGTGGGATCTAAAGCTTCATAGGCTTGGATACCTGCCAATTGCATATGTATGCCTGACTTTCATCATTTGTCTTTGTATTTTTCAAAGGGTCTCAATGTGTTTTCAAGTGTCATAACTTTTTTCACATGCTTTGGATTGAAGGGGAGTTGTATAAATCATCCTTATTACAGTTCATTCTGTGTATGGTTATTTTTTTCCTTCCTCCAAAACTTCAGATGCAAAGGCCAGATGTTCGAGCAAACCAGAATGTGCCACCAGGCCCACCACACCAACCTTGGGGTCCTCCTCAAGGTTTTCCAGCTCCTGGACCTGGTAGTGGTGGTGGACTTGCTTTTCCACCCAATACTCAATATATACCGCCTTCACATAACTATGATAATTACTACCCACCTGCTGACCTGCCTCCTATGGACAAGCACCTTCATCAGGGTCCACCACCTGCCTATGTAAGAGATGCTTCTATGGGAATTCATTCATCCAGTGCACAGCCACAACAATCTGTTGTGACTAAGGTATCCTTTTTTCCCCAAATGAGTATTGCAGACAGCAGCATTGGTTTTGAAGCATTTTTTATTTATTTATTGTGACTTAATATGATTTCTTTTGTACTATGTAGGTCACACAACACATGCAAATTCCTTTGTCCTATGCAGATGCTGTTATTGGAGCATCAGGGGCAAACATCAGCTACATCCGTCGAGCTAGTGGAGCAAGTATTACAATTCAGGAGACCAGGGGTGTGCCAGGAGAGATGACTGTCGAGATAAGTGGTACTGCTTCACAAATACAGGCTGCCCAACAGCTAGTGCAGGTATTTCATGTTAGCTGTCTAATTGTTATTATTTTTGCTAGAGACTAGCTGGTTTATTATTTTTTTGCTTGGGAATGTCAACGGTTATTTTTATGTCTGTAAGACTTTAACGTGTGTCTATTCTTTTATGCTATAATAACTTCCTATATACTAGTTAATTCTTGTCTGTGTATGTTAATTTCAATTGGGGTTAAGTTTTTACTTTTTTCAATATTCATTCTTTTACAAATATAAGTAAATAATAGCTTCAAAATAAAGCCAGGGAATGCAGTTGACATCCAAGTATTTTTTTATTTCTTGTGTTTTTGTCATGAGGTTTCAATGACAGCTGATTAGTTAGGCTTAATGAATAGGACAGATTGAGCAGAGGATAGGAAAGATTGTAATTATCGTTGTCATGTGAGATGGTGCTGCTTTTTTCTTTTGCACAATGAACATGGATTTAGTGTATGCTTATCTTGATAAGAGAAGAAAGGTGCAGAATATGAAATGGAAAGCAACAATTACTTTAAACATTTTTGGGGGGAAGATATAAGGTTAGTTGGGGTGGTTAAGAAAGGAGGGAAAGGTCGTGGGGTTCGATTCCTCCTGCTAACAAAAACTAACAAACTAACAATTAATAATTGTTCGATAAAAAATAAACTTTAAGCATTTTTGGGGCAAGTTATATCATTGTACCCACTTGTTGATACTCGATGTTATTATTTTTATGGTGGTGGTGGTTGTCATTGTTAGTTATTATTATGGTTGGTACTATTCTGAATTGGCCACTATGTATCTGATGCAGAATTTCATGGCTGAAGCTGCAAGTGCGGCACAGGATCATATGGGGGGTTCAATTAACCAAGGTTACAATTCCTATCCCACAAATGCTCCTGTCTATGCATCTCCGCCCTCAAGTGCTGCTGGTCATGCAGGCCATGTACCTTCTGCAGATTATGGTTCCGTTTACGGCACCAATTATGGCTATTGAGAACATTACTTTACATTCAATTTTACATAAGGAGCCCTACGTTTTGTAAACATAGAGAGTTCAATTTCAGTACTAGTTCTCGTGGGTATTGCAACCGGGCCTGTGCGTGTCCTGTGTCTTATATCCCCTATATTTTCGCTGTACTACATTTGGCATAATAACTGAATAGGATTTAGAGCATATGATAATTTGCTAGTTTTTTTCATTTGCTCAACTAACTTTTTATAGGATTTTTTTTAATCCTAAAAAAGATTTCCCTGCTTTGATCCTTATAAAAATGTTTTCGTATAATTTAGGCTAAAAAATGCACTTAGTCATTTATGTTTGATTATATTCAGGTTGATCCTTTATTTAGTAAAAAGTTTAATTTAGTTTTTTTTAAAAGTGAATCAAATTCAACTAAAAACTGAAAAATTAAACATTTAATATCATATGCTTTTATAGTTTCTCGTGATTTTATTTTCACATGATTATTATTTTGTTAAAAAAGCAACAAAACGGACTAATTTTGTACTCACTTTTACGTACCATGTAGATATTAATCAACATACTACATGTGCAGACACTTTTTTTCGAGTATTTAATTACAAAGAAGTGCCTGTTATACATAAGAGTACATTATACACATGGCAACCTAGCAGAGCCAGACTTTATTAACACTGGCAAAATTTAAATTTTAGAATGTTTACAATTCAAAAACTAAAATCTTTAACATACCAATTTTGATAAAAAAAAATCTGAATTTTAATTTATGAAAATAATTATATTTGAAGAAAACAAAAGGTTGAAAGGTGAAGGAAACAATTTTTAATAGAGAAGAAAAAAAATAAAAAGACAGATTATTTGGTTTACATGGAAACGAGAAAGCAAAAAAAAAATACTATTATATTCTTGAAAGTAAATAGAATCATTGAGTTAAAAATAATTTACTTCAATTAGTATAAAATCCCATCCTCTAAATCTCCAAATTTTGAGAAATAAAATTTGATGAAATTTTTTTTACCCTTCATTTTTTTGTCTCACCAAAACTTTGAACCAATGAAGAAAATTCATTAAATCCCTTCCCTTCAATCAAACAATATGGAGGAGACCCAGCAAAAAATCTAACTATGCAAGAGACCCGACAAACCATTTTTGTTAGCAGATCTTTTTCTTTATTGGGTTGAAATTTTTACTACGGATAAATTATTTTGTTTATGGTAAAACAACTCCGCCTAACCCCAAAATATAACACCGAAACAGCATTCGAAATACCATTGTTTTGGTCGGTCGTAAACATAGAACATTTGTAACATCATTGAATCTAAATTTGGGGGAAAAATATTCTTAAAAAAGGGGAGAAACATAGACAAACTATTGTAGTGTAATCCCTAATAAAATATTTTTAAGTCATACAAACAATCTTTCCCTGTCTGCGTCAACAATCAACTATAAAAATATGGAGACTATTCACTGTTTCAGAAGCAATCATGCAAAAATATTGGGATCTCAGAGGTTATCAGCTCTGCTCCACTAGTTCAGCGAGTAAAATTACCTTTGAGATCAAAATCAAAGGAATACTGTTGAGACTGAAATGCCAAAATTCAGTTAAAATGCTTGATGAGAAGTTAGCTACCTTTCATGTACTTGCTCAAAGCAATTTAGCTACGACAATTTGTGTAACCCAAGAGAGATAAAATTCTGCAGTCTTAATGCTTAAATTTTCACTTTTACAGGATGAAGAAGCGAAGAACCCAGGAATCAGAAGAATTCTTTCGCATGAATGCACTTCAATCTATTTTTCCACAATCTATCAAGTTGGCGCATTCCCCACTGTTTGTGGAAGTTCAAGCTTGGCCAAGAGCTCAGAGGCAACCTTGTCAAATGAGACAAAGTTGAGACGATTTTTGTTTCCATTCATAACATTTGACAGATATGTTATTTCCTGAGCAACCACATTATTTTCAAGTATTTCAATCCAAAATTCATCATCTTCGGTGAGGTTTGATGATCTTAATATATGTACTATATTCTCCCGTGTTGCTACATTCCTACCAGCACCACAGCCCATGGCTGTTGCAGCACCCACTGCATTTGCAATTGCCAATGTATTAACCAGTGGCATATTATATATAAAACCATAGACAATAGCAGCTACAAAACTGTCTCCAAACTGTCTCCACATCCAACAGAGTCAATAACATTCACCTGATAACATTTTAGAAATCTAATTAGTTTGTCACAAAAAGATGAATGTTGTCAAAGGAAAAAACATTGTCAGACATAAGTTCAATAAATATTATTGTGAGAGACGATCATATTTGAACAATCAATAAAGAAATAACAACATATACCTAGAGCATACCAAACACTTGAGCTTTACTATTCCTTTGGAATTCATGTTTGAAGCAATGTTCAGGACATTTTGTTTTGAAATATGGTCTTTCATAAAAAGTGGTTATAGGCTTATAGCATTATCTTTTCATTAATATGTCCTCAACTGAAATTTTCACCTTTAAGCCAATAATACCTATGAAACTATAAATACCAAAGTGGGTCATAGCACTGTTAAGCAGAATAGCAGTATATAAACTGAAAAAAAAATATTGTTTCAAAATTGCTAGAATTTAACAGAAGCAATGAACAAAATCAGAATGAGAAGCTAATGCCTTGAATGCAGGTGCACAAGCTACACTCGATGCTGTTATAAGAATTGAACCCTTAGAACCCATTTTTACAATCACCCATTTTGTGCGGATCCCTCTTTTGAGAAACTCCTGCCCTGCTAATATTGGATCTTCTATGTCAGTTAATTCCTCAGCCTGTCATGCAAAACAATAAAATCAAAGATGTCATTAAATTAGAAAGTAGTTTCCTTGCAAAAATAAAAAAATAAAATAGAAAGTAGTTTGTAAAACTACCTACAAATAGCAGAAACAAAAACGTTTTTATTTTGCATTACATTATTTTCTTGGGAATAAGAGAAAACCAATATCTTCTGTGCATATTGCCAGGCCAAATCTCACCAAAAAAGCAAACTCCAATAGTTTGACAACAAATGGACTTCTAACAAAAGTAAAATGCTGCAGGATTTATATAATCTGATCAACTCAAGCCTGTGAATTTCATAATATTTGGTATGTCTCATTAAGAAAGATAGAAACAAGTCTACCAGGCCACCACAAGTTCAAAGTTTACTAAAATAGAGACTTTGAAATGGCAGACCAGAGGCAATTTGGAAACATAAATGGATTGTGAACAATCTGCAGAGCTGCCATCCATGCTTAAAAATAACACTTAGTCACCGCCAAATGGCAAAATCTAGTTATTTTCCATTTGCTTTGAAATTCAATGGTAGAGAAAGATTATGGAGGAAGAGCAGATTTATAAGAAAACAGAAGTACAGATGAGAACTCAGCTTGGAAGTAAGGTTTAGAGTCAGCATTTTATATATACGAAAAATTGGAGAGAAAAAAATTCCACCAAGGCTGTGGAGAACAAGGCAACCATGTGACTGAGGAGGGCATTGATGGTGAGAGTTGCAACACAGATACAACTAGATAAAGAATAGTTACGGCTGCATTTTTTACTTTTCTCAACCTGAACCAATACACAGGCTTGTATCTCTACCAACCAAGATCATTTCATTTGTTGAATGGGCCATCCTTTGAAGTCTGTGGTTGTCAACTAGATTGGTCCAAAAGCTGCTGGTGTCTTTTTAGTCTTGACTCATCCATCAAAGAATGTAGCATAAATTTGGTGTAGTGATAGTAAAGTTAGCATGTAAATAGCTGACAAATCACCGAATCAGAAACAAAGGAAAATATAGTATGAACTTGTACATCAGGACTAACTTTTGAAATGCACTGAATTTCAAATGTGCTTCAAGTGAAACAAAACCATTAAATAATAATGTGATGGGCACCCTACCAAAACCAAGGTGTACAGTAGGGGAAAAGGGAGTAGCAACAGAGGATGGTGAGAGTCAGGTGGGCAAGCGGGAAAGGTTAGTAATCATTGATCAGTATTTATGGGTTTGGACTGTAAAAACCTGCATATGCTTATGAATTAGGCCTAATTTTATCCTGCACGCAAACATCCTGCCATATTTTTGAATAAAAAAACTGAGAAAGACAGATGATAAGCACAGTACATGAGTCCGAAAAATTTATTGACTGACAAGCAAATGAATTTTCAGGATAACTTTCAATTAATGATTATCCTTTTCTTCATACTTCCAAATGTTTCATTTATTTTTGCTATCAACGTTGAAAGAACAAGTGAAGCAAACTGAAATTTGCAAAACTACACAACACTTTCAAAGGTTCTAGATTGATACAGTTTCTTGGTCAAAGTACTCTTTTGCAAGGTGAAAGAATCCATAAATATGCAAGTGGAAATATATACAGCATACATAAAAAGTTGGACAAACAAACAAAATATGTCCAAATGTCCATACTGAGGAGTGGTGGAAACACTGCATAAGGTTACGAAGGTGATAAAAAATACACAATATGATTATGAATTCCTAAATAACAAAACAAGAAACTGAGAGATTGAAACGGATAAACATGGAGTGCATGCCATGCATCTAATTGCAATGTGCAAACAGCATTAATATATAGCTCAAACGAGAGACAGAGGAGAAATTTTATAGTTTATAGGGCAAAGAAAAAGAGTAATTATACAACACCATATCAGCAATAGTACAGCTGAATCTTAAAGCAGACAACCATAGGCAATCATGATAACCATCAAGGATAAATGCAATATGAGGAGAGATTTAAAACAGACCTCATCAGAAGTTAGAAGAAGAACATCACTCATTCTCAGTAACTGGTTAAGAGCTCTTTGTTCATCTGGGGTCCCAGTGGAGAGACTCTTTCCACGTGGTCCAGGATCAAAGAAGATTGAAGTGCCAACTTCAACAGCATATTCCATAGCTGAGAGTATTGCACCAGGAGAGAGCTCATCAAATCCATATCCATTACAGAACAAGACCTTTGAATTTTTAATAGCCATTTTAACTTCGCTGGACAATTTACTCATCCAATGCAATATAGGCTCCTCACAAAAATCAGCCCGACTAATTGAGAAAACATAGTTAGGGATTTGAAAACAAAAATACAAGAAAAAAATAATTACCACCACGATAGCAACAATACAAATTAGAAGACAAATGATTTATACCTGCAAAAACCATGTCTTTGTAAAGGATCAACAAGAACCCAACATAAAAGAGTTTCAGAAGAGGCACTACTACTAGAACTGTTGACAATATCATCATTAGTAATCATCCCTACCAAACCAATGCCCTCATCACGAAGCACATCTGACAGAAACTTCCCATAGATTTCATTACCCACATGACCAATTGATATGCAGTTGAGTCCTAACCTTGCAGCTGCTATAGCCATATTGCAGTTTCCACCTGCTTCCCAATATTTCTACACCAAAAACCATAGGATCATCTAAGGAAATACAACCACTTGTAGCACATAAATATGAAATGAACAATACAGAAAAGGGAGGGAAATTGCAAGAATGACAGCTTAAATGTCCATTATTAAGAGTCTATTTGGGTAAACAACTTAAGTGTTTATTGAATAAGTAACTATCATGTATGTAATTATGTATAAGTTGTTTCTATAATTGAAGATAAAAAGGGATGAATTGTTTTCATATAAGCTATCCTGAAGAACTAACTCAAACAAGCTAAAAACAGCTTACGGACATATAAGTTATTTTCATAAATTCTCCCAAACACTTGCACAAGTACTTATGCCATAAGATAAGTCCGAATAAGCTGTAAATAAGCTCTTCTAGACACACCAAGTGATACTTAAGTATGCAGGAAACAGACTTGCAAATTCCTAGGGGTAAAAAATGTAAAATCACAATTAAGATAACAAGTTCGCAATTGCAACCATATGCTGTTGAAGAACAAGAAGAAACAGTAATAGCATAAAGGAGGAGCATCTATGTAATGAATGACTAATGACAAGTTAACTGGTACAGTCCCATGGAAGTGAAATTGTCGTGGGAAGGATATTCTGGACCCCACTCCTAAGTGCAGTATCCTCCAGATTTGGTTTAGTCATAAGAAGCAGAGTTTATATAATTCATCAACACCACACAACCACACCATGCAGTACCGCACCAAACGATTTAGCCACTACTTAAATACTTTAATTTGGCCAAATAACTAATCGATGTGGGATGTCCAACGAACGAACCCTTAATAAAAAAACCCAAAGTTTCTTTCTTTCTATGTATGTATGTATGTTAAAAGTGGCGATAGAAGAGAGGTGAGAGAGAGAGAGAGAACCTTGTCAGGAGGAGATTGGGCCAAGCGGTCCATGAAGGCCTTGCGTTGAAGAGGGGAAGGAGGGGGCAACTGGGGGACATTGAGAACGATGTCGACGCAGAGGTTGCTCAGAGTGGCAACGTCGAGGTGCTTGGCAACGTTGGAATGGAGCGAGGAGGGGCTAGGGAGGGCGATTTCGAGGCCTCTGAATGCGCGATTCAGAGGCAAAAGGGTTAACCCATTGGGTTTTGGTTTGGAAATGGAAGGGAAGGAGGGTCCATGGGGATGAGGGATTTGGGAATTGAGGGCTTTGGGTGGGACTGAGAGAGGCATTCAGCCACGTTTTCACTCAGTTTACCCAACTGCACCCGCAGATTGCAGATTGCAGATTGCAGATTGCAGAACAAAGAATAGATACATTAGATATAGGGATGTTCTTCATACACCATTGCTTTTTCTCCTACACCATTTGAGTTTTTCAATATTCCGTAAATACCCTCACTGAAAAAGCACATAAAATTATGAAATGTAAACTAAAATGGTTTGGAGTCCATTTGAGTTGCTGTCTTCATTTGAGCTGTATAACCAAAGAGAAGTATAGCATTGCTTTGAAGGCCATTTTAGCTCTACATTGCTGGAGGTCGTTTTGTGGTTGGGCATTGACGTCGTTGCTTCGTCGGAGCAGTTGTGTCGCATCTTCGCCGTAGCTGGAGAGGAGGTAAGCTTTACGTTTTGGCCGTACGGATGTGGTAATCCGTAAGAAGTCCACGGATTATCGAATCCGTAAACTAATGGTGCATGCATGAACGATACGGATTAGTCAATCCGTAAGATTTATACGGATTGTCTAATCCGTATAATGCTTACGGATTGACTAATCCGTAAATATTAAAAAAAACAAAAAAAAAAACCTGCTTAGTTGTGTTTTAATTTTTAAATTTTTTTATTGAGTACATGTCAGCAAAAAATAAAAAAAAAACTTGTGACAACAACATATGAATTACGAAAATGATCAAAGTAATTTTTGGTGTTAAATTTTATGTTAGGACATGTTATTATTTAGCATGGACATGTGTTTTTTACATGGTGTTGTGTATGTTAAATTTTCCACATGGTGTTGTGTATGCTAACGGTTTTTTGTTCCTTTGTTAGGATGGACAATGATGAGTGGATGTATGAGAGTATAATGGATGAAGGAATTTATATGAATGAAGACATTGGTAAAGATCATGATGAGGCTGATGAGTTTGAACACAATGATTGTTTAATTGATTGTTCTGCAGCGTTTGAAACAGATGAGGTAATTATGTGGATTGTAATCTAGTTAAAGAATAAGAATAAGAATGTAGTTAAAGTTGTTAACTGATTCAATGTACAATATTTATATATCAATTATCCATTTGTGTAGGTGTTTGAATCGCGTGATGCGTTACTGAAATGGGCTCGAACAGTTGCATTTGAGAATGGTTTTGTAGCGGTTATAATGAGGAGTGACATCAAAACTGGAAAAATAGGAAGAACATCATTTCTCTTAATTGGTTGTGAAAGGAGTGGAAAGTATAGAGCATGGAAAAAAGGTTTCATACCTTCAACCACTAGTAGTAGAAAATGCGAGTGTCCTTTTAAGCTGCGGGGCAAACCAATCTCGGGAGGGCAAGGGTGGATGGTGAAGTTAATATGTGGAAATCATAATCATGCTTTGGCGAAGTCATTTTGTGGACATCCATATGCTGGTCGAATAAATGAGGAGGAGAAGACCATTGTTGCTGATATGACAAGAGCGATGGTGAAACCAAAAAAATATTCTTCTAACATTGAAGGAGCACAATGAAAATAATGTAACAAGTTTGAAACAAATATACAATGCAAGATATGCATACCGTACGCGTACAAGAGGAGGCAATACTGAAATGCAACAGCTAATGAAACTCCTTGAACGAGACATGTATATTCATTGGCATCGATTGAAGGACGAAAATGTGGTACGTGACTTGTTTTGGGCACATCCAGCTGCAGTGCAACTAAGCAATGCATATCATTTTGTTTTCGTCATAGACAGTACCTATAAAACAAACAGGTACAGACTTCCTTTACTAGACATTGTTGGGGTTACACCAACTGGCATGACATTTTCAGCTGCATTTGCCTATTTAGAGGCTGAACGCATAAACAATGTTGTCTGGGCCCTTGAACGGTTTAGAGGCATTTTTTATAAAATTGAATTTTTCCCAAAGGTGATTATTACGGATAGAGATTCAGCATTGATGAGTGCTGTAAAAACTGTTTTTCCGAATGCAACAAATTTATTGTGTCGCTTTCACATTGACAAAAATGTGAAGGCAAAATGTAAAACTTATGTTAGGCAGAAAAATGCATGGGATTATCTGATGGAAGCATGGGGAGGTCTTGTTGATTGTGTTTCTGAAAAGCAGTATGAGGATCATCTGATGAAATTTGAAGTTGCTTGTGCACCGTGGCCTGCATTTGTTGATTACGTTAAGGACACTTGGTTGAATCCCCACAAAGAGAAATTTGTCACAGCATGGACAAATCAAGTTATGCATTTTGGAAATACAACAACAAATAGGTAAGTTTGTTTTGTCTGTTGCTTAGTTTGACATTTCCTGGATTGTTTATTGTTATTGAAAATCATGCTGTGTGTGTATCTTACATTACAGGGTGGAGTCTGCCCATTGGACATTAAAGAGGTTATTGCAGAATAGTGTTGGAGACCTATGCACTGTTTGGGATGCCATGAACAATATGGTCATCTTGCAACATAATGACATCAAGGCATCTTTGGAGAGAAGCACACATGTGGTAGGACATGTTTTTAAAGTAACTTTATACAAGAGACTTCTTGGCTTGGTGTCCAGGGACGCGTTAAACCATATTGCTGAGGAGTATGACCAAGTTCATTATAAAGGAAAAAATCCTTCTCGTTGTGGGTGTGTTTTAAGAAGAACGCATGGTTTGCCTTGTGCGTGTGAGCTAGCCAAGTATGTACTCGGGACCATTCCAATTGACACCATTCATATTTTTTGGCGGAGATTAAACTTTTCAAATGAAGGTATACATGAATCTGAGGTTACCATTAGTAAAGAAATTGAAGTCATATGTAGCCAATTTGAGCAAGTTGATTTGTGTGGGAAAATGACTCTAAAGAGTAAGCTTAAGCAAATCGCGTACCCTGATTTAAATTCAATGTGCCCTCCCCCTGATAAGGTAAAAACTAAAGGTGCTCCAAAGAAGAAATTGAGTAAGCACGAAAGGTCAACGAAAAGGGACCCGTCTTACTTTGAGTATGTAGACGACTTACATTCCGTGCAAAATAGTTGCTCCACTCCAAAACAGTCCATTTCCTCATCTGATTTTATGATGCAGCACGGGATGGTTCCAATGCTAGATCAATTTCATCCATATATGCAGAAGTTTATCTTGAATATCACCGATGTGAAACCTGATGGTAATTGTGGATATCGTGTAATTGCTGCCTTATTAGGTTATGGTGAGGAATCGTGGTCTTTGGTCCGCAATCATTTGCTCAAAGAACTTGCAAGCTTTTCAGAGGAATACATAGCCTTGTTTGGTGGGATACAAAGGTTTGAAAGCTTAAAGCGGTCCTTATTGGTTGATGGATTCTCAAAGGTAAAACATTGTTGACTGTCAGTTTCATATTCCTATATTACCAAACTAGTTTGTCATTTAATGTATAAACATTAACTGTGTTTTTTCAGGTTACTATGGATAAATGGATGGATATTACGGATATGGGTCATGTAATCGCATCAAGATATAACGTCGTTGTTGTCTCTCTTTAACTTAAGCAAAGTATGACGTTTTTTCCTTTGCGAGGCCAACCTCCTAGAGATCCTCACCTTCATCGCATTTTGTGCATTGGGCATGTTTTTGGTAACCACTTTGTGCAGGTATGATTTTAAACCATTTGAGTTTATTTGTTATTACGGTGTGTTACGTTAAGAAGGGAAGTTCATTTAAGTTTGTTTTGTCTGGAAACAGGTATTTTTGCGAGACAACTGTCCATTGCCATCGACGGCGTTTTTGTGGTCCACACACTGTACCAACGATGCCGAACAGTGGGCTGCTTTTTATTTGGGTCGAATGCAAATGTATACAAAATGTATGAAATTACGCACAGAACATGTTGATTTGCGTGATGATTAGACAATTTATGAATAAATAAAGCACAATTTAATTTAATAAATGTTTCAATATTCTATTTCATAGTGTAGTCATGTGGTCGAATGTCAAATGTAACATTACATCTATCATATAAAAATAACTCAAAGTCGCCTGCGCTGTCTAGGCCGTGTGTAGACAATCGCGTCATCTCGAACACCTCGAGCAAGATGTAACAGTTGCTCTGTCATAGAATAGGCATCAGTGCCCACTGTCACCATCTCCAAATCAAGCATCTGCTGCAACCCCTCTGCAATCCGTTGGCAAACAGCCTAAAATTATCAACAAATATAGCATTAGTAACAATGATGTATAACACAACACAAACAGGTATAACAACAATTTTCCATTTCATACCACTGCATGTCGAGGGGTCTGGTCTTCCGTAGAAGTAGTCGAGTCTAACTGTGGTGAAGGATCTTCACGAGGCTGATGCGTGGTCGGGGCAACTGGAACTGATCCGGTGCTCGCCTCAGCAAGACTCCGTGCACGAGCTGCGTCATACAGTGTGGGAGTCATCACTGGATGCGATACACGGTAAAACCAAGCGATATATCCAGCTACATGTTGACCTGGATAGTCAACCAAGTCCCCAGTGGAAATCATATGATCTGTGAAGTGCATCCATCGGTCGTCCACATCCTCCTCAGGAGGCAGCTCATACGCCCTCACATCTGGAATCCCCTGAATATACCCAAACTGCCGCAGGACCCGCTCTGGATGATATCTGACAGTATATGGGCCCCATCTGATGGGCCCAGAGTACTGTGATATGATCTCGAACTCTCTGAAGGAACGATGGTCCTGAAACGGCGCCCAACAAACATCAGCAGATGTCAACCTATCCAACCGCGATCGATAGGTTGAGAGGGGTAACACCTTGGCAATCTTCCACCGGTGGGCACGTGGCTGAACCTCCTGATACTCATCATTCGGCACAACATTCCCTACCATAGGAAAATGCTCATATATCCAGCACTGCAGAGCAAAATGAAGTAATCAGTTATACCCAGTATAACACAAACCAACAACAAAGCAAACACACACAAAATCAATTATACCCACTAATACCTGTAAAAGCGTAATAAATCCTGCAAGATGCTTCCCATGGTGCTTACATGCATAATTCAAGTTATCATACATGTGCACCAGAGCAGCCGCTCCCCAAGCGTATCTGGCAGCTTCATCGATGTCTCGGAAAGCTTCCAAGAATACCACACCTATATGTGTGGCACTCTTGTTAGCAAACAGAGTGCACCCCACCAGATGAAGCAAGTAAGCCCTCGCAGCCAATGTCCACTGCCTGGCTTCACACTTCTCATAATACAAGTCGCGAAGCCAGGAAAGACGGACATATGCCCCATGGCATTGGGTGGTCTCAGCACCTGCTTCTTCTACTGTCACCTCTAGCAAATCAACCAACATCGTAATGGCCTCTCCTACGTCGATAGAATCGTAGGACTGCAATGTCCCCATAACAGGGATATGCAAGATAGAGGCCACGTCGTCCAGTGTGACTGTCAGCTCCCCCACGGGCAAGTGGAAACTACTGGTTTCAGGGTGCCATCGTTCGACAAAAGCCGATAGCAATCCCCTGTCCCCAGTCTCCACACAGCAAGAGATCAGAGGAGCTAGCCCCGATGCAGCCACTAAGCCCATGATCTCTGCCGCTGGCTTCCCGAATTTCACCACTTTCCGTCCGTGGGAAGCCAACTTGAGCTCATTACGTTCCTGCAATAAAGAGTATATAAGTTTACATGTATATTACGAATAATAATACTTAAAGTGGCCTGAAAATTAACATTATTATACCTCTCCCGCCCATACTCTAAGAGCAATATGATCCGCATAAGAAGTCAACAGGGAACTGTCTTCTGGCCCCCCTGGATATGATTCTGTCTCACCAGCAACATCCTCTGTCCCAACATCCTGTGTGTGGACATCCTCTGTCGTAGGAAGGTCGGTGTGCATATGACGTTCCTCCAGAACGGGATCCTCAGCAACAACCTCCTCTAACCTTTGCCTACGAACAGATGCCGTAGGCCTACGCCTCTGAACAGGCTCATCTTCAATACCTCTGCTACTTCCACCCACTTTCCGAGGCATTCCTCTAGTCTTAACCATGATCTCTGTGACATCATTTGTAGATATGTCATTAGTGACTTCAAAGCAAACCAAGTAACAACAATAGTTAACCATTCGAAATCATACTTCCCAAGCAAGAACAAGTGTCAACTTAATTTGACTTATAGACAACCTTCATTCACACACATGTCACAGATGACTTGAAAGCAAACCCAACAAACAATCATACATAACCAATTCATGTTATGCGTACTTAATCACTGCATGTAGACATGTCATGAGTCACTTGAAAGCAAACCCAACAAACAAGCATACATAATCAAATCATGTCATGCGTACTTAATAATTTGTAGACATGTGATGAGTGACTTCAAAGCAAACCAAGTATTACAACAATAGTGGACCATTCCAAATCATATTACCCAAGCAAGAACAACTGTCAACTATTCCAAATGATACTACCCAAACCATGTCACAAATTACTTGAAAGCAAACCCAACAAACAATCATACTTAATCTAATGATGTCATGTGTACTTAATCATTTGTAGACATGTGATGAGTGACTTCAAAGCAAACCAAGTATTACAACAATAGTGGACCATTCCAAATCATATTACCCAAGCAAGAACAA
>CM023950.1:3548627-3565922 GCA_013407115.1 Glycine latifolia
GTGTCAACTATTCCAAATGATACTACCCAAACCAGGTCACAAATTACTTCAAAGCAAACCCAACAAACAATTATACATAATCAAATCATGTCATGCGTACTTAATCATTTGTAGACATGTGATGAGTGACTTCAAAGCAAACAATATTACAAATCATACTACACAAGCAAGAACCTTATTCATTTGTCCAGAAATAATATAAAAATCATATATATTCATTTGCTACATAATCATTTAAAATAATATAACACTAAGCAAAATCGAATGTCAATTTGTCCAAAACCAAAGCAAGCTTAACACTCAACAATTTCAAGTCATCCCACACAGTTTTTACTCACAGGACCTAGTTAATTTTAATTTGGTAAAACTCCAAAACAGATTTTTGCACTGAAAAAGCCAAAAAAATACAAAAAACACACATACGGATCCGACAATCCGTAAGATTCATACGGATCACCTAATCCGTATGGTGCTTACGGATTGTCGGATCCGTACGACTCAACCTCAGTCCGTAACCGTGTTTTCTGCGGATTAACGCATCCGTTTCAGCCATTGCTGACCTGCAACAGGCACCACACAGCACCATCGACAACTATGGACTAGTATTAACAAAGAAACCACTCACCAGGGTCACAGGACGCAGAAACGACAACCACCGAAGGCAATGTATTCACGGAGTGCGGCGATTCAATGGTGCGATAACTGGAAGCACCAACTAATCCGTAAGTGTTCAGGGAAGAAGACCAATTTGATCACAGCCGCAGGGAAGAAGAAGAAGCAGAAGACCGCGAGGAAGAAGAAGAAGCAGAACGCGCGAGGAAGAAGAAGAGCTCAGTTTTAAAAAAACTATTATTATTAATTTTTTAAATGAAGGGTATAAAGGGAAATGCACTGTTAAAAAATGGTGTATGAGAAATGTGAATGGTGTAGAAAGCTCAATCCTTAGATATAGTGAGAAACCAAAACCGTTTTCATAGAAATCTCCCTTTTCTGGACCCAGAAAAACCTTTTTTTCCATTTTTTTTTGTCTATTTACTCCTTTTTCTTAAAAGTGCACTCACACTACCATCTAACATTTAAAAGACTAAAACATAAATACAGTAATACGTGGGTTAAGTTTCTTAATTTTTACTAAAAAAATTAATTTTTATATAAATTACCTTCAAAATTATATTGATAATCATTTTTAATTGATTAATAATGTAAAGGCTTTTTTATAGTATATAGTCATTGAATTTTTATTTAAGACATTACCCAATGAATGATGAATCCACCAGTAAAAAACTGTTTATATCAGTTTAATATGATATTTGCAAGGGTAATTTTGTCATTTTAATGGAATTTATATTATTATCCATTAGATTATTTTATATTTTATCTTCTTCATGACCTTTCTTACTCTTGTCCTTTTATCTCATTCATTCTTCTTCTGTCTTAACTCTTAACCACTAAATTAAAAACAATGGTAGATTTATAGGACCAGCATTCAAATAGTAAATAAGACCGAACCAATTAAAACTATTTTTTATATTATAAATTAGAATATGTTACTTGGAGAGTGAGATTTATCCTCTTTCTTAGACATTTAACATCATCTTCTTCTTTTTTATCATTTGAAGATGTGTTTTACACTTTTGTAACTAGCCAAAATAATTTCCTCTCGATTTTTAACTACATGTCTGATACCCCTTTCAATTTATTCTTTTTTTTTTATCTCAATCTCTAAATTAAATTTCAATAGTTTTATTTTTTAAAAATTCTTATGGAAAAAATTATTTATTTATTATAAATCTAAAATATAATTGATATATTTAAAGTTATTTGTTTATTATAAATTTTAATTATATAAGAATAAACATTTATTGCCTTGTCAATGCACATTTGGCAGCTTAGACTTGGAATTTGTTTGATTACTATTGTCCTTAAAAATATTGAAGGATCTTAGCTGGCCTGATAATAACTTTTACGTATTGATTATTAGTCATTATCCCACGTTATAAACTTGCGAAGAAAGGTTATGTAGCATGAAAACCGACATGCTTTGGGAAAATTGCTTAATCAAGTATTCTATCAAATAAATGAGTTTATTCATAAATTTAATTATGAAATTTATTAAAGTAAATTAAAAAACTAAAAAAAACTATTAAATTACTTTCACAAATACTACATAAGTTTATTAATCACTTTCAGAAAACTAAATAAACTTATTAATCACTTTAATAAGATTAAATAAGTTTTTTCAATAATAAGGTTAACAACTAGTTTAAGCTTTTTTAAATAACAATTATAAATTTAATTAGAAGCACGATACATAACTCAATCATGCAATGGGTTACTTAGTTCAATGCAGATTCCAAGTTATAAGGAGAGACCAATAAACTTCAAATTTAATTTGAGCTTCTAAGATGAAGTCCAAATCCTATAAATGTTCAATTTTATAAAGCTTATGACAGGTTTTCATTGACTAAGTCTGCATCGAGTCATGATTGGATCAAATTAAAGAGAAAAATCTACATTTAATTTGAATTCAATTTAAAACTCAAACACTACATGTTATTGGATAAGTTCGAATAACCTGATTGATCCAACCTATTCTACCTACCACCTGTAAGTGATAATTCTATCCAAAGATTCATACAAGTTATTATTCAATTGTGTTTGAAATAAGAAACAAATAAAATTAAAATGAGTTATGATTTTATGATGTACCAATATATACTATCAACCAAGTACCCGTCAAAGTAAAATAATAAAATATTAAAAACCACATACATTGAACAATACAAAAATGTAAATATTAACAAAAGGCATTAAAGTAGAGGTGAGTACAATGTCCCTTTTATCTTTCCTTTTTTAAGTAAGAAAAGAATGCTTTCCACGTTAGTAAAACATGTGCATAGAAATCGAAGATAATTATATATTCCAATCTTATTAAAAAACTTTAGGCTAGCTATTCAGTCTGCTTTCAATTGGTTGGTTGACCAGTCTTGTGACGAATGTTCAACCTAGACAAGCCAAACGAATCCTAGTCAAATAGCTAGGCATCACCATTTAAGCTTTAAGCTTATTATAAACATATAGGCAGCCACTATGAAAGGTCGTTATATAAGATGCATGTCGAATTCACCTCAGGTTTGTTCCCCAAAAAACCAAAAAAATAAACTCAATGCTCTTTTCAACATTTAAGAATATATTCCCCATAACCACACACCCAATCAGATGCTCGGAAGCATCCAGTATACCTTGCGTAAAACATACCACATCTACTTGGTCAAGAATCGCAGATTCTCTTCTCAGTGCATTCTCTTTCACAAGATGTTGCTCTAGCTATGCTATAACTCTCCAATCCAACAGTTCTATATCTACCAATCTTGTGCCGGGCCTATATCTTACACCACAATTTTGACAAATTTAAAAGAAATCAAATCCAGTATACAGAGCATCAGGGCAATTAGCTCGGTCTTCTTTTATTAAATAAATAAATGCATAATGTACTGGTAACTTGGTGGCGGAGTAGCACGATAGAAGGCAACATTTCATAGTATTATCTCTGGTTGGAATTGCTGTTCCTTGAGTTTCTGAGCAAGTTTTTCAGCTACCTCGCCATACGCTCTGGAAACTACTGAATCAGGTGCAGCCAACACTATGGGGTGCCCCTGATCACAAGCTTCTCTGATCTCCACTTCCAGCGGTATCTGGAATAAATTGTTGAATTCAAAACATGTCAGAAATACCCAATAAATAAATTCAATTTGGTTGATCAGAAACCATAAGTTTGTGGATTTACTTTACACATTAGATTAGCTAAACACTCATTCCTCATGCTCATACCCAAAGAGAAATTTTATGGCAACATCAAAGGAAAGTAAAAAGTGATTAGTTGTGGCATAAAAATTTATAAAAAGATCTATCACTGAGTAAGACTAAGACGTTTGACCAATTGCTTCATTCAATTAAGTCCCCATTAAATATCAACAAAATTATATTTAAAAGGTACAAGCTACATACAGATAATCAACATACCTCGCCTAAAAATTCTAATCCCATTTCGGAGGCTGTCCCTTGAGTCCCTCCTTTACCAAATATGTATGAAGGTTCACCACAATGCGGACACTTAAAGCAGCTCATGTTCTCCACAATTCCCAAAATCTGTAAGAACAGTTCAAATTCATGTATGAATGGAAATCAAAGTTAGGATGCATTCACAGCTTTTAGATGATATATGAACACCATATTACCCAAAGGAATGGTTGATATATCAATGGTAGGCATCATGGATTTCATTCTCAGCATCCTAATTGGCACACATAAGTGCTGGGAAATTAATAAAAAAAAAAACAAAAACAGACCATAATAAGCACAAATGTATATGCTTCCACCAGATGTTTGGTACAAGATATGCTTCTCGTCTATAGTCAGACTAATTTTAGCATCATAAATAATTTACAGAACTAAGGCATTAGGATTTCTAAAAGCATAATACTCCCTGACTCCTAAACATTGATTCCAATCAAATGCAATCGACTGATTCACTAAAATTGGTACTTCAAAGTTCAAACAACCTAATAAGGATCCAGTGCTTGTGTGTCACTAGCTCAAAAACATACAATTGATGGCACAATGCTATCTTACTATATGCACACCAAATGATTAAGTGTTGGACACAAACAGAAATGCATACAGATGTATATGCTCGTAAACATGAAAGTAAGTACACCAAGTGATTATCATACCGGAACATCAACTTTATTGAACATTTTTACTCCCCTCCTGGCATCCATTAATGCAACATCTTGAGGAGTTGAAACAATCAGTGCACCTACCATACAAGCAGCCATGACCATGAATAACCAAAGAAAACTAATTGTATGGAAACTAGTTAAAAAAATGTCAATATAAAGGTATATTAGCAATACCGTTATAGTATGAAATATAAACAGGTCTAGCCGCAAGGTTTGTTGTGTATATCAAGCAGATGATAACGAAAAAGACTAAATGCATAAAGCCAGCCAAAAAAAAAAAATGAAGGTTCAAGATGTTTGCCAAAGTTGCTTTTAAACTTCTCCCAGAGGTTATCCCCATAAGAGTCTCTGACTAGAACTATCTTCCTAATTAAAAATCATTAATATACTTTTTGGAAGGTGAACTCAAGGTATCCCCAGTCAAGAGTTAGAAACTAATCTCTTGAGATACCGAGATTCATTTAAGATATTGATTTCTCCCAATAGATACTCAGTCATTAGCATATAAACATGCAACATCATGCACACCTACTAGCTGCATGAAAAATATCTTTGTTTTTATTGTTATAGCTAAGTATTATAAACACATAATCGACTAGTATATGCCCAAATACATTTAAATATATAAACAATCCCCATGGAAGGAACTGTGCAGAATTAACTACCTGATAATTGCAGATTTTGAGACATAGCTATCTGGACATCACCAGTGCCAGGAGGCATATCCATCAATAGAATGTCAAGGTTACCCCAGTCAACTCCCCTTGTCATTTTCTCAAGAGCATTTGATACCTACAATAATCCAGCAACAGCAATTCAAATAAAAACACAACAGAAGTGGCTTTTTGCAAGAACATGCATTCAATAAGAAATCCTTCATAGTATATCCCAACAAACAACTAAAGTTGCAGAAGACAGTAACAGCAAGAAATAGTAAATGAAATGGAAAAGAAGAAAAACTACGAAGAAAGGCAGTCATAGGCATACCATGGGACCTCTCCAGACAATTGGGGCATCCTTCCCCACAAGGAACCCTATTGACATACATTTGATCCCATAATTTTCAATAGGAATCATTTTCTTATCTGAAAGTAAACGAACAGCAAGATATCAGCATTAACTGTAATGGAAGCTGGAAGAACATTAGCAACAAAACTAAGCTTAATATACAACTCATATTGCTTTGACATTATCACCACCATTGGTGGAATGTAGAAACTAGGCCTCTGTTTAGATAAATTTCTCCAGAAGCACTTAAGAAGGGAAGAAATGAAACAAACTTCTCTCATAAGTTAAAACCAGCTTATATACAATTTAAAATAAGCTTTTAGAGAAGCTAATATAAAAAGAACTCCGTTGGATTCATGTATGTATAATTTCATTTTTACTTCGAAATTTCTTCCCTCACAAATGCTTGTGGATAAATTTATTCAAACGGGGCCTAGAAAGCAAACTTTGATTGATATTGATAGCTCATATATGCAGTTATCCAATGCCACTGAAGATGAGTGTTTCCACAAAAAGAAAACAAAGGATATACCATGAGTAACTTCAGGCTTTGTATTGATATTCATCATGGTGGGAATGCTGGGACCATACACATCGGCATCAAGCAAACCAACCTTGAGCTGACACTTTCTTGCAAGTGCAACAGCCAAATTAACTGCCAATTCAATTCAAAGTTCAAACAACACTTCCCTCATTCAAATCAACACAACTAAAGGATAAGAGATCAAAGGGTTTTTTTTTTTTTTTTTACCAGCAGTGGTGGACTTGCCCACACCACCTTTGCCAGAGGCAACGGCTATAGTGTTCTTCACCCCATCTATGCGAAGATGCTTTGCATAGCTCCGAATGCTTCCCAGCCTCTGATCACAACAACCAGTGGCGGACCCACGTTGGGACAAATGTCCGCAAGTGCGGACATAAAAATTCATTTGCGGAGGACCGGGAGCCTGCTCACGCAGTTGTAGCAATCGGAGTTGGAGATGTCACCTCTGCATTGGAAGAGCCCTATCATGGAGGTTTGGCCACCATTCCCGTCATCGAGCTCTGCCTTCAATTTCTGCAGATCGATCCGTCAGCAACAGCAGTTTACAGCACTTCATTTCTAAAGAGAAAATAGTTGAAATAAAGAACATTACAAATAATAGCTATGCCACGCTCTTCCGAAAACCGTTGCAACTTTGGAGGTCAATGATTTGGATGAAAACAGCTCATAAGAACGGTAATGGAAACTAGAAAGAAAAACGGCAGCAGCAGTGCGAAGAGAAGGATAAAAGAATAATATATGCTAGGTTTTTCTTATTTGGGCCTAATTTGCTTCCTGTATTCACTTTTTTTTTTCTGCAGTTTCATATTATATTTTCAAATGGATTTTTGAGTTTTAATTTAGGTAGTTGCTATTTACAGTCTTTTTTATTTTGATTTTTTTAGTATAGAATTATAGATAAATTTTTTTTAATCAAATAATTTTATTTATATACATATATAATATAATTTTGAGCGAGTTCATAACCTTGTACATAAAACATTGATTTAAATTTTCTTTACAATTTTTTTCTTAATATCTAATATTTAATGGAAATATTGACACGACACTATATTGTATTGTCATACCAATACATTTGTATTGACTTAACATTCTATTACATTGTCATATTATAATAAATGTTAAGTTTTTTTTGTCTTAATCCTCATATTTATTAGAAAAAAAGATCCTAATTAATCTAGAGTTCAATTAAGAGATAAGTAAAATCTAATCAATAATTATTTCGATCAATGATTTAATTCAGTAGTATACGAATGATTCAACCTTAAGTTAAACATATTAATTAATTGCGCACAATTTAAGTTAATAGAAAAACTAAAATTTCTTAATTGGTAAAAACAAAACTCGACAAAAAATAGACACCATTAAGCCTTATACATATAAATTACAACAAAGAAAGTAAATGATTATCGTGCAAAATTGTACGAAATTATGCAGGTTAGAAGTACAAGTAAGGTTCATAAATTAAAAGCTTAATTGTTTTGTATGTTTGTGATTCAAGTTATGAACAACTACGAGGCAAGAAAAATGGTGTTATTTAGTATTAATCCAATAGGTTACAGTCCTTATGTATTGGCTCAAAGCAGCCATATGATAGAACATGTGTTGAATGAGTCAATTCTGCAATCCAATTATTCAACAACAAATTGAAATCTCTTGTTGATCAACTCAACAGCGAGCTGTCGAATGCAAGATTTATCTATGTGAACGTTTATGGTATCATGCAAAATATATATCATATATAAGCAACCCATCATCCTTTGGTAATTATTTTCTACTTAAAACATTTGTCATTTGGTTGAGAGTCAAATTTTGGACATAATTCATGCTCATTTTGTTTCATGTATGTACTCATTTTGAACCCCGCCCACTAAATATACGGACATAAAAAAAAATATTAAGTCTGCCACTAACAACAACACAATACAAAACATATTCAATGGAAGTAATTATATAATAATTACCTTTTATTTAAAACACTCTACCAACACCTTTCATTTCTCTCTAATTTCTCTTTATCTCTTTATTTCTCTTTTCATTTCTCTGTCTATCAAACATTTTCCAATTCAATGGCCCAAAACATTGATATGCATAAACAAATAGGCAATTCAATTCAACAGTGTTGAGATCCCTTACCCTGATCAATTGATTTGATGCTACACGCGAACACAATGCACGCTGCTTCAGTGGAGTAAGACCGCACTATAACCCCTTTTGCTATTTTCTTTCTAAAATAGGCAAAAAAATATAAATAATGTTGTTTTAAAAAAAAATTGCACCAATAATGCATTTCAAAACCTAAATACAAATCTACTGCGCCCATTCACGTGATGGGATAACGTGATCAATCACGCCAGGGCACGACGTGTTTAAACACGTCCATGGTGGACGTGATTAGCTTCCATTCACGTCTCCAGGTGACGTGATCCAGCTCCAATCTTGGCGCCCCAAGAGATCCAGCAATCTACATATACCCCCCACCCAGCATTTCAGCCAACTGCACCCATCATTTGCACCCATCCTCAGCATTTGCAAAGCTATTGGTTGTGTCTTTGGATTGGATTTTTGGTTCAAGCAAGCAAGTAAGTGTTGGTGAAATATATTAATTTTAAATTGCCATAGGATATATATTATGTTGTTGTCTTAGAGAATTTGTATTAATGTAGAAAATTGTTATTGACTGAGGTTAGAAATAGTTACTTATTATAACGTAGGTTTTATGACCTAGGTTTTGATTAGTTATTTATGTAGGTTAAGAGCTAGGTTTATTGAGTTACAATATTATTAGTTAGTTACGTAGGTTAAGAGCTAAGTTTATTGAGTTACAATATTATAGTTAGTTATGTAGGTTATGACCTAGGTTTAGGGTTTCGAGTACAATTAGTGGGTGACCTAGGTTTTCATTAGTTATTTACGTAGGACATAGATAATAAATTTTATCAAATAATTTTCCATGAAGGATTAGTTTATTACCTAGGTTATGACCTAGGTTTTCATGAAGGACCTACGTAAGACATACATAATGAATTTTTTCAAATAATTTTTCTTCCAAATGAAATAAATTATGATAATATGCTTATAGATTTTTCTATGTTACAGGCTTGACCGTGGTCCTGTGTTGCTAATCTTTGTGATCTTGTAGTCGTTGGTCATATATAAAAAAATGTCTAGAGATGGTGATTTTGTTCGTATTGCTTTATATTATAATGGTAGCAAAATTGAGAGCCAAGGTAGTGTTGTTTTTGAAGGAGAGAAAAGGGGAACACGTATCAACCGCAACTCAACCATTGACGAATTGCATGAAAAAATCAGTAAAAAATTAGTTTTGAAAGGCAATGTATCTATCACTATGGTCACTGCAAGAATATGGTGCGATGATAAATATGTCAGCATGAAAGTAGTTGACGACGAAGACTTAGAATTTGTAATAGGAGAATTCTTCAACCAGTCAAGGAAAAATTTCTTAGAGTTGTACGTGGATTTTGCTGGAGTAGAGGATGTGGCTTTACCAACGAGGTCAGTTGATTTCAATTATTCTCGTGGAGCATCAACATCTGCTGCTCCAGTTGTTAATTTGTCTATGGAAGATGAAAATGACCCCACGTGGGTTATGGATGACGATATTGACGATGACGATGATGAAAATATCGCAATGGAAGATCGTCTCCTTGCCGAGAATGCTAGTGCTTCGGACAATGATGACGATGATGGTCGAAGCGCAACTCAAATACAAGTACATGACTCAATCGTGAGAGAGCATGAAACTCAACGACAAGAGGATGCAGGGGAGTCTCATTTACCGCAACAATGTGAAGGTGTGTTACCAAACAATAGTTACATACATATATGTTTGTTTATTGTGTCAGTGTATTTTATTGTAAAAAATTTTGGAAATTGCATATGTAGGTGAGGGTAATACTACTTTTTGGGATGAAATCCCACATTACACCTACATTGATTGGGATTATCCGAGTGAACAAGATTCTGGCAGTGGTTATGGTTCAAGTTCAGTTGAGGGTCCATGGGTATTAGGGAATAAGTTGTTTGTGAAACAGGAATTTGCATCAAAAGAAGATGTGTGCAAATGGCAATCAAGCTTAACCTCATGAAGGAGCATCAGGAAGCTGTCGTGGTTGAAAGTACGCCGGCAAAGTTAATCATGAAATGTCGTGCGCATGACCAGAATTGTCCATGGAGGGTTAGGGTAATGAAACCAATGTACGGTGAAAAATGGGTGGTTACCAAATGGGGCGGGGATCACAATTGCTTAAATGATCACATTTCTCAGGACCACAGACAATTAGATGCCAGTGTTATTGTTTCACTCGTACTAGGTATGTTTTTGGATGAATATTTAATGATGAGAATTAATGATTATATTATTGTTCTTAATGATAACGAGATTTAATTTTTTTTTATTAGGGATGATAAAGCATGATCCATCATGTTCAATTGGACTCGTCCAGGAAAGGATAACTCATTCCTATGGATACAAAGTTTCATATAGAAAGGCATGGTATGCAAAGCAGAAAGCAATGGCAATTATCTACGGTGATTGGGAGGAATCATATGCATTTTTACCGAGGTGGTGTGAATATATGGTTGGACGTAATCCAGGTTCTGTTTATTGTCTTCAAACAAACAGTTATTATGTGGCTCATAGAATCGTTCATGGAAAACGTGTGTTTCGCCGGATTTTTTGGACCTTCAGACAATGTTGTGAGGCTTTCAATTTTTGTAAGCCGGTTATTCAAATTGATAGCACTCATTTATATGGCAAGTACAAAGGAAAATTGTTGATTGCCACAGCTCAGGATGGAAATAATGAATGTTTGCCACTTGCATTTGCTATTGTCGAGGGTGAGACGTTGGAAGCTTGGGAATTCTTTCTGGATAACATTCGCGCGCATGTTACACAGAAGACAAATATTTATCTTATTTCTGATCGGCATCGAAGCATAATGTCTGCAGTTGAGAGGCACCGTGGTTGGCAACCACCGCATGCTTATCATGTCTTTTGCCTTCGTCATATTGCGAGCAATTTTAATCAAAAATTCAGAAATGAAAATTTGAAGAGGGCGGTTATGAATTTAGGTATGGTTAAAAACTTCATCTATTAATTATGCATGTAGTTGTAAATTTTTATGTTATTTGATTTGTGTGCAGGTTATACTCCTTCTATTGTTCAGTTTGAGATAGCCTACGCAAGTTTTCGTGATGTGAGTCCTGAGGTTGCAAACTGGATTGATAGCATCCCGAAGGAAAAGTGGACACGTGCATATGATGTTGAGGGACGAAGGTATGGACATATGACAATAAATTTGGCCGAGTCAGTGAACAGAATGTTAAAAGGTGCAAGAAACATGCCAATAACCGCGTTGGTTAAGCACATGTACAGCAGATTGGTGGAATATTTTGTTTGCCGAGGGCGCTCGGCTCTTAATGAATTGCAAGGTCCTTCTCGTCATTGCAAAAATGTGGTTGCTATGTTGAAGGCCAATGAGACCACTGCTACTGCTCACTATGTTTGTGCATATAATGTTGATCAAACTGTATTTGAGGTTGACGATGGTTATGAAAGATCGTATTCGGTTAATCTCCCTGAGCGGTCTTGTCAGTGTGGGAAATTTAAGGCGTTCAAGTATCCTTGTAGTCATGCCATAGCAGCCGCTTTACATGTTCGTCAGGCACCATCACAATATGTGGATGACGTATTCCTCATTACAAAGCTGGTAGAAGCTTATTCATTCCCATGACAGCCAATTGGTAATGAGCAAGCAATCCCACCCACTACAGATCCAGTGGTTATACCTGACAGGTCTATGTTGCGTGCAAAGGGTCGTCCAAAGTCAACTAGAATACGCAATGAGATGGATGAAGTTGAAACTAGTCAAAGTCGTGTTAGGTGTGGTCTATGCAGATTACCTGGTCATAACCGTAGAAATTGTCCTAATCGTCCATCCACCACATGATGTCTTTATGTTGTTTTGAATGTTTTCTATATGTTGTTATATTTAGTAATGAACATTTGAAAATAAACGAAACTTCCATTGAAACCACTACTGTCAATTTTCATATACGCTACAAAGGTTGTTGGACATGAAAATGCAATCCACATTAACAATACATTGAAACCTAATAAAATAACAAAACATACAAACAACTGGAAATAGAGTCACAAACACAAACAGACGAGAATTTAAAAGCCGAAACAACGAAACCGACTAACAACAACAACTGAAACATGAAAATCATGACATGTCATCTTCCAGTAGTTGGATTACTGGTTTGTTAAAAGTAGCTAAGATTTCTATTGGAGAGAAACGCTTCCAGTAATTAGATTCTGCTAACACCTTGAGTACATCTTCATCATTTTTCAGTTCTATTATTTGATATTCGACTAAGTTTTGTGAATATTGGGTGTGACTGGTTGTCGGAAGAACACGTGTTTCACAACCTGTGACTCGTGTATTCCATAAGGAGGAACTCCGAGCGGCGCAA
Source organism: Glycine latifolia (assembly GCA_013407115.1). NCBI lineage: Eukaryota > Viridiplantae > Streptophyta > Magnoliopsida > Fabales > Fabaceae > Glycine > Glycine latifolia. The sequence goes on from CM023950.1 coordinate 3,561,423, forward strand.
CTCGCTTTATTATATCCTTGAGTGTATCTATATTGCATCCGGAAGGGATTTGAAACCTTTTTGGATTTGTTCCAGTAAAGGAGTAACCCAGAAAATTGTTTTGTCGTGGTTGCTTCCACTTGCCGTTGTAATACAACAGTGCATCATGAGTAGGAGTCATCGTGGATTGAAGTAGGTCGAGGACACCATCGGGTGTTCTGCTTATCATACATAATAATTCTATAGGACCAACAGACGAGAATTTTTCATGGCACGCCAACATAGTGCAAACATCATCATCATTATTCAGGGGCAGGGAATGAAAAAAAATTTCGTTACCTGTACTAATGGCTAGTTGTTGATAGTAAATTTCATCCACAAATTGGTCACTTGCGAGCAAGAGGGTGTTGTGCATTCTACTCTTCAGTGACTGAAAGGAACATTCATCGGGAACTCGCATTGGTATTGAGGTAGGACATCCGAAAGAAACACCAGTTTCATTATGCATGATTGATCCATTCAGAAATATAAATTCTAGTTTTGAACTACCAATGTTTTGAGAGGCGGTTTCACCTAAGAATGTCATGGTGCAGAGATTGAGTTTCCTTTGCGGAGGTATGTTGTGTGGGATGATTAAAGTCCTGTGTGGGGGTATATATAACGATGTAAAGTCCCGCCTGTGTGGGATGGGATCACTCGCGTATGGATGAGGCGTGACTAAACAACTGGCGTGCTAGTGTTGTCAATGTCTTCTTACAGATGATGTAAATTGATTGGCTATTGACAAAAAGGACATGGATGTGTTGTCAATCGTCACCGGTGTAGTCAATGTCAGATTCCAGTACAAAGGACGAGTCATTTATTGTGCTTTTCTGCCATGACAAAGACCAGACATTACTTTGGAGAATGTGCGTGCCAACTTGCTTGCGTGAATGCCTAACTACGTCGATCACAAAGTTCAGGTAACTTATCGAACGAGGATATACATTTATAGGTCCACATTTAGTTTATAACAAAATATAGTCATGACAACCAAATTAAATAACCAAACGACGTCCACCACAGATATAGGGGCTAAAAATGTGTCAATAATCAAAACATGTTTAACCAGTACATACAAACAAATTATAATCAACACAAAATGGAAAATAACAAAATATAAACTCTACGAATAATTAGGCCAAGGCTCATGACGCGCCCGACGATCTGGCATTCTGCGTCTACCACGTCCACGCGAATACCGCGGAGCAGGAGCAGGATGGTGCACATGATATGTAGGTGGAGTGTCATCGACTGGCGGCTCTAGAGGATAGTCTGGCTGCTGAGGATCAAAATTAATGTGGCTAAGCACATCGTCAGCAGGTGCCTGATCCCACATATGAGGTCCCTGACCACTGCTCCCTGCCTCATCCCCAAATGGCATCGCCATTGAACTGGCATCGAACGCAGGCTGGCCTTCAGTGTCCATCGGTACGGCCTCAGGCCGATAAAAGGTATCGGGCTCAGGCCGATAAAATGTATCGGGCTCAGGCTGATAATATGTATCAGCCTCTGGCCGATAAAATGCATCAGCCTCTGCCTGCGGAGGGTCGTAATATGTCTCCCGAACACCGTATTCATGACCTATGTAGGGTGGCCTCATCCAACCACTCGTGCATGGCCTGGGTGCATGAATAGGCTCAGGTACTGGTGTAATAGGTCGTCGACGACGTCCTAACCCTCGACCCTCTTTCACACGACGCCCGATGTCGAGGGATAACTGTGGCTCTTCCGGAAGTTGGGTCAGCGGTGCCTCTGGACCTGCCTCCTCCACCCGAGCAGACTCTCTAAAACAAGCAATTAGACGAGTTACTTCATCGTGAACAAAGTGCAAGCCAACATTCTCAAATTCCTCATCGGTCGTGACATAATGCAAATTCTCCAGGCCATCAACCTACATGTCACAACATAGTTACATAAACAACATGATAACATAATGGTAAAATAATTATTTTGAGTTAATCACTTACACAACGTGCTAATGTGGCACCCTTCTTTGTCACATATCGCTTGCCGGAAAGTCTATACCAGGCCATGTACTGATGGTTCGGTGACATCAGACTATGTAATGCAGGAGGCACCTCAACATGTTCACCTCTCCTATTCCATCTCTGTATAAACTTTCTTAGCTTACGAGGCCAATTCTCTTGGACTTTACCCCGAAGGGTATAATCATGAACACCTTTCAATTTTTCAGGCCTGTGCGGTATTGGTTGATCCCGCCCAAATTGCCTCATGCATCTATCAGGCTGCAAATACTCAACAATGTGGAAACAAATAATAGGTGTCCTAGCCATCCACAAATGTTGTGTCTCAGCAGATGCACCAAGAAAATCGTAATCACCATAGGGTTGCCAAACGACCTACACAAATAAATTATATATAAGAGTCACTTGCATATTCACATCCATGTTAAATAAATATATTTTATTAAAAAGGCATACCTCATCTCTAGTTAAGGAGTCTAGCCTCTCTCGATACCAAGCCAGTGGGTATGAACGGAAGCGACAACGAGCATTAAATCTAATATCCAGATAAAACATTCAATCGTTAATTGTAGTACGCATAAATACACAGTCATTCAAGTAATACGAAATAAACATACCTGTGTCCAAAGTGGAGGCCTGGCTCAGACGGAACAGGCAATGGGGAAGCAATTGGTGGAAATCTGAGCCACGCCCAAATCTGAAGTAAAACATGACAACCACCAATGTCTTTTCTATCGGGGTCTGTGCATTCGCACAACTGCCTAAACAAGTTAGCCAGAACCGCTGACCCCCAGCTATATGTAGCAATATCGGCAAAATCACCACCAAGTAAGCCGATGTAGCGACAGCCTAGTACGGTCCCCCCCTGACCTGTCACAAAGGATCCAAGATCCTAACATTCGAGCAATATGAGCCTTCGTGAAGTATATCACATTTTGAGGGTTTCCAGCAACTGCATTATATGAAGGATACACCCTGTCAAAATATGTTAACCTCAAACTGTCGATGGCTAACTCTGTGTCCGCATGAGGGTCGTTACCAAAAACCTCATTACACAATTCTGCCCAATCTGTGTGAGTGTGCCCGGTAACGACTTGCCCATCAGTGGGCAATCCTAGAATACCTGCAACATCTTGCAAGGTAATCGTCATCTCACCCTGCGGCAGATGGAAAATGTGTGTTTCTGGCCTCCACCGCTCGACCAGAGCACTGATAAAATCAGCATCAATCTGAAAAATACAGGTAACTTGTCAAGCTTAAGTTCAAAAACACAGCATTAAAATTTCAACACATTAAAACAAAACAGAAATCGTAAATGGATACCTGCATAAACTGCATGCGAGCCACATGTATAAAATCAGCCTCAGTCAAGTACTGTGCGACTACGTCCGGAATATCGTCAGGTCGGGGTCCACCAATAAGTCTACCTCCGCGACGAATCTTCAGCTCTCTTTGTGTCTCGTCATTCCAAACGGCCTGCGAAATATGAGTGCGTTGTCTACGCCTCCTAAGTACATCCCATCTGTATGGTCCCGGAAGAACATGCGTCGTGGGATTGGTTGGCTCATGATCACGGTCACAACCAGAACGTGGTGACTCAGATGACGATGACTCGGCCATAATAATATGCTACACATTAAATAAATAACATTACTGTTTTTTTTTCATTGTTGTTTCTTAAACCCTAAACCTAGGTGATAACCTAAGTAACTAATTAGCCTAAACCCAAGTCCAAACCTAAGTAACTAATTAATTAAGTCACTAACAATTTCTAAGTTTAATATTCTTTAAGACAACAATATAAGATATTTCTAATTAAAACCTAGCCTTAACTAGATTTATTCTAACCCAAATAAACCTATAAACCCTAAACTTAGGTAACTAATTAGCCTAAGCCCAAGTCCAAACCTAAGTAACTAATTAATTAAGTCACTAACAATTTCTAAGTTTAATATTCTTTAAGACAACAATTAATATAAGATATTTCTAATTAAAACCTAGCCTTAACTAGATTTATTCTAACCCAAATAAACCTCTAAACCCTAAACTTAGGTAACTAATTAGCCTAAGCCCAAGTCCAAACCTAAGTAACTAATTAATTAAGTCACTAACAATTTCTAATTTTAATATTCTTTAAGACAACAATATAAGATATTTCTAATTAAAACCTAGCCTTAACTAGATTTATTCTAACCCAAATAAACCTCTAAACCCTAAACCTAGGTAACTAATTAGCCTAAGCCCAAGTCCAAACCTAAGTAACTAATTAATTAAGTCATTAACAATTTCTAATTTTAATATTCTTTAACACAACAATATAAGATATTTCTAATTAAAACCTAGCATTAACTAGATTTATTCTAACCCAAATAAACCTCTAAACCCTAAACCTAAGTAACTAATTAGCCTAAGCCCAAGTCCAAACCTAAGTTACTAATTAATTAAGTCACTAACAATTTCTAATTTTAATATTCTTTAAGACAACAATATAAGA
>CM023950.1:3566022-3594421 GCA_013407115.1 Glycine latifolia
AACAATTTCTAATTTTAATATTCTTTAACACAACAATATAAGATATTTCTAATTAAAACCTAGCCTTAACTAGATTTATTCTAACCCAAATAAACCTCTAAACCCTAAACCTAAGTAACTAATTAGCCTAAGCCCAAGTCCAAACCTAAGTAACTAATTAATTAAGTCACTAACAATTTCTAATTTTAATATTCTTTAACACAACAATATAAGATATTTCTAATTAAAATAAACAATATAACATAAAACAACTAACAAGTAACAATTTCTAATATAAATATCTAACTATTTCCTACATTAATAATAACTTCAGGCCATCAACAATATAACATATTTTATGTAAATTAAATAACATATATTTGAAAAACACTTACTGGATTCACAGAGTATCCCTACACAAAGCCGCGAATAACCACTCGAATCTAGAGAGAAGTCAGAGAAAACCACTTTAGAGAGATAAGCAACTATGAAGAAATGAAGCAAATGAAGGAGAAGAGGTTTAAGAAGGGAGGAGAATGAAGGAACTGAGTCACGTCCTCCATGGACGTGATTGAAGCTGGGTCGCGTCTTGCCTGGACGTGAATGCGCCTGAATCCCGTCCTCCATTGACGTGATCAAACACGCCTTCCATGCACGTGAATGCTGCTGAATCGCGTCCTCCATTGACGTGATTAAACACGCCTTCCATGCACGTGAATGCTTCTGTATCACGTCTGTGCATGACGTGATTGAACGCGTCCCCAGTCCCACGTGAAAGGCAGCAGTAGATTCGTATTTTGCTTTTGAAATGCATTATTGGTGCAATTTTTTTTTAAAACAGCATTATTTATATTTTTTTGCCTATTTTATCTAAAATACCTTTTGCTCTTATATATTTTCAATAATTTTGGCAGCTTAATTATCAATTTACTTTCCAAATTATATTAAGAGATTTAATTTAATTTTAAAATTTTTTTAAAATTTAATTTAGTTTCCAAATTATTTTAAAACAGGCCAATTTAATTACTGTCGTCAAATTAAATTTATGTTGTTATCTTTTATAAATCTTGTTTTAGTCTTTTCAATTTGTAACATTATACAAAGTGACAGTTTTTAATTATCATTGTCTTAATTTTATTTTATTAAGTTAAAGTATTTATTATAAAAAATAACAAATTTACAATACACAATAATTTATGATTAAATAATCATATAAAAATCATTTACATTATCAATACATAAATTATTTAATCTAAAATTTACTATCCTAATATGCATATTAATGTTTTTTAAATTTTTTTTAAAAAAAAAGTCAAGGGAGTCATGGCCCCAATGGTTCAAGTGCATGTCCCTAGTTGACGGAGGTGCAAAAATAGGATTTAAAGAATGATAAGGAAGGCTTGTAAAAACATGACTTAAGGAATAACGAAGATGTGGGGAAACCAAAATTAGCGTGTAAAGGATATTAAAGATGAGGTGTAAAATTAGGATTTCTATTGAGATTGTATAAAAAGAGTATCTTAGTAATAAAAAAATATATAAAAGAGGGAAATATACTTATTAATTAAGGGGGTATAAATATCAAAAGCCTTCAACATAATCTCCCAACCCATTTTTTTTGTTGGGTTAAGTGTGACTGTGAGTTTGGTTGGGTTCCCCTTTTATCAGATTTTCATAAAATATTTCTACAGTCCATTTTAAATTTGAGTTAAAGAAAAAGAATTTGAAGGTTTATGTAAATAAAAGGTGGCATATGGATTTGAATCATTTGATTATAGTAATTTAAAGCTTGAGATATTAAATTTGTATAATTTTTTTATTAGTAATCAAAAGCACACATTAAGATATTGTAGTAAAGAAAGTACGTATATATATCTTACAATACACGGCTAAAAAAGAATAAGGAAAGTAAAAATCTATTAAGAAATTGTACAAAAGTGTAAATGAAAAATTATCAAGATCAAATTAACTTATAAACTAATCCAAATTAGTTATGAATTACTGAAGTGTCTTATCAAATACATCTCATGTTTAAGGCATTACTATACCGTATTTAAGTTTTTGAGTGATAAATTTAAGTAGTGTTTATTACAAGTGACATACAGAAATTGACTTGGACCAATTTTAATTTTTTTGAAAACCATATTAATAATTGGATAGATTAATTGAGTCTTACCCAAAATGATTCAAACTAATTATGAAATTTCAAGTTGAGTTGGGTGATTTGATGATCAAAGTCTACCAACCAGAGAATAATCAACACTAAATTCAATCAAGCATTGAACACCCGTCTCTTCATGCATGCAATTAGTTACTTTCCAAGCATGAAACTTATTCTCTTTCACAGTATTTGTTTGCTTGGAAAGATATAAAGAATAATATATAGGAAAAGATACGATCCATTGTTTCAACATATTAAAATTTGTAGAAACTCATTAACGGAATAATTTTTTTTTAGAAAATGATTGACAGCACAACATTTCATCCATTGTTGCAGCTGTGCAATAGCAACGTGTTTAGCAGTCGGCATAGCCATCAACAAAAACAGCAAAACTTATATACACTTTTTATACTTATAATCGTTATTATGTATTAATTATTTAAATTTAATATATTTTTTGTTTCATTATTAATAGTACAACAACACATCAATTATCAGATGCTTTAACTAATTTGTAATACATTAGATGAATTGTATTTTTTTCACACAAATAATACATTCAAATTAAACTCACTCATATAACAAATTTTCAGAAATTAAAATTATTTTTAAATAAAAATATTTTAACAAATTAAAAATATTTTTCAGGTGCATTTGCTAACTGCTAAGCAAACAAATCAAATGCCGTTGGTTTCAACGGTCACTGGATCAAACGGAGAGGGACTTACACGTAATTCTGCGCCTTATTTTTCTTCAATCTTCTAAACTTTCTTTACTATTTATTTTATTTTATTTTTTAATTGATAATTTTCTTTATTCCTTTTTTGGAAGGAAAGAAAGAAAGACAAATTCTTTGCCATCTTTGATCAGAAATTGCCTCTGTACCTCATCCTCTGTCTTTCTCTCTCGCAGGCTGCAGAACAGAAACAGGTACCCACATTTTCCAACATCAAAAAATATGAATGAAAATAAATATATAAATCATGCAATTTTTTCTGAATTATCCATGACCATTTAAATTTATTTATTTATTCGAAATTTATTTGATTTAATTCTCGTAACTAAACTTGCAGTTGGTAGTTGATAATCTAAGGCGTAATGTGTTACGGTTGGGTTGGTTTCAATTCACTTTCTGTTTATGTTTACGGTTACTCGACAATTATTAGTTTAGGTCGGTTGGGCGAGGGAGTGTATGTTTCATTTTCATCAATTACTCTGCAGAACGAAAATCTATTCCATTTTATTTATCTAATTAATTATTTTTTGTCGTTACCTAAGGAGTTGAGGATATATTTATAGCTTTGCTCAATTTGTTTGATGTTTGTTGTGGTTGTGGTTGGGCTGTCTATGATTATGGATGACGTTCATTGTTAAAATGGCGTGTCAATTAAATGCAATCCATCATCTGCCGCATGGATAAACTCATGTGAGGTTGTTATGATTTTATCATTAGTCTTGAATTCGAGTGTTCAATATGTATAAAAATCTTGGGAGCAAGGATGGAGAGAAAGATATTTGCATAAGTGTCCCAATGATGAGAATTTGTAAAAGTTTAAAGTAGCAAGAAAGGATGCAAAGAAAGCAGTACCGGAAGCTAGAGGCAAAGTTTTTGAAGATTTGTATAAAAATATTGGGAGCAACGATGGAGAGAAAAATATTTACAAACTTGCAAAAATGAGGGATAAGAAAAGTAAAGACCTCACCCAAGTTAGATGTATCAAGGATGAAAATCAAAAACTTTTGGTGATGGATGAAGATGTAAGTGAAAGATGGTTAGACTACTTTAATAATCTTTTTAATGGGAATGGTGACAAGAGTGAGGTGGTTTTGGAGGACATTTTTGATGATTTGAATGTAAGATTTGTACGCAGAATTAATACACATGAGGTTAAGGAGGTTTTAAGGAGGATGAAGAATAATAAAGCGTTAGGACCTAATGACGTCCCTATTGAAGTGTGGAGGGGCTTGGGAGATGTGGCCATAAAATGATTGACTAATCTTTTTAATAGGATTCTTCAAACAAACAAGATGTCTGATGCTTGGAAGAAAAGTATGTTTGTGCCTATTTACAAAAACAAGGGAGATATCCAAAATTGTTCAAACTATAGAGGTATCAAGTTCATGAGCCATACTATGAAGTTGTGGGAGAGAGTTATCGAACATCCCTAAGGAGGGAGACCAAGGTTTCAGTAAATCAATTTGGATTTATGTCAGGAATATGTACCATGGAAGCTATTTTTTTGATGAGACAATTAATGGAAAGGTATAGGGAAATGAAGAAAGACTTACATATGGTGTTCATAGATCTTGAGAAAGCATATGATAGAGTCCCAAGAGAAGTCTTATGGTGGACTCTTAAGAAGAAAAAGGTAGCATTAAAATACGTTAATGCAATCAAGGATATGTATGATGGGGCTACCACATGTGTGAAATCCTGTAATGGAACATCAAGGTATTTTCCTATCACGGTAGGTGTCCACCAAGGTTCAGCTCTTAGTCCTTATCTTTTTGCCTTAGTGATGGATGAACTGACGAGAGATATTCAAGAGGAGGTGCCGTGGTGTATGCTTTTTGCAGATGATGTCGTACTTATTGATGAGACCAAAGATGGCGTGAATAGGAAATTGGAATTGTGGAGAAACACTTTGGAGTTTAAAGGATTCAAGATAAGCAAGAGCAAGACAGAGTATATGAAGTGTGAGTTTTCGCGGGATAAGGATGGTGATCAAGACACAGTGCATCTACTTGATCAAAAGGTACCCAAGAAAGATGTTTTTAGATACTTGAGATCAATGTTGCAAAAAGGTGGTGAGATCGGTGAGGATATAAGTCATAAGATTAGATCAGGGTGGATGAAATGACGGAGTGCATCGGAATTTTTGTATAACCACAAGATTCCCCTTAAGCTAAAAGGAAAATTCTATAGAACGGCTATTAGACCGGCAATGCTATATGGTGGAGAATGCTGGCCAGCATGAACATAAAATAGGAGTAGCGGAAATGAGGATGTTAAGGTGGATGTGTGGATATACGAAGATGGATAAGATAAGAAATGAGGATATTCGACGAAAGGTACAAGTGGAACCGGTATGTGAAAAGATGAGGGAGCATAGATTGAGATGGTTTGGACACGTTATGAGACGGCCACAGGATGCTCTTGTAAGAACAAGAGTTTGTTACCAAGAGTTAGACACAAAGAGAGGTAGGGGTCGACCGAAACTTACCTGGGGAAAGGTAGTTAAACAAGACCTAATGGAGTGGGATATAAATTGGCAGACGGTATGTTTTAGGACGGAGTGGAGAAAAACGATAAGCTTGGTGGAGGGTTAAACCCATTAGTAACTCTATGTTCCAGTCGTTCCCTTATTTTTAGTCCTTCTCCTCCTCTTTTCTCCCTTCTTCCTCTCACCTTTCTGTTTTTAGCCTCTTTTTTTTTATTTGTCTTATTTTCGATTTATTATTGGGTTCATCTACCACCGACCCCAATTAACTAGGGTTAAAGGTGATGTTGATGTTGAATATGTAATTGCGTTAAATATTTGAAAAGAAATGTTTTACTGCTCATGTGATCTTATTTGGCTAGAGTAGGATTGTTTTTGGTGGAGAATACCTGTAATGTTAAACTAACATGTGTTTAGCTTCAGTTTTAATCATTAATTTGAGTCTAATGGTGGTTGTTTGTTGCCAATTTCGCAGCCTTCTAGCCTTAGCTCAGCATCTAACTTGGTGATGCAATTTTGGGCTTTGAGTTGGGTGGCTATGATTTGATTGATGACTTTCCTTGTCATGTCATGGATGTTGTGAATTTGTAAGAGCAACTGTGGTGGAGATGGCATCAGGTGGAAAGTGAATATCATTTGTCAAAGCAAGGAGGATGAAGGGGTTCGTTTCTCTTCTTACATCTGCCGCTTGTGAGTGGCTTTTGATATTTCTGCTGCTACTCGATGCCTTGCTATCATGTATGCTCACCAAGTTTGCGAGTTATTGCCAACTGCAAATGCCTTGCTTGTTGTGTTCTAGGCTTGATCATATCTTACGCCGTGAAAGGCCACAGTTCTATGAGAACCTATTTTGCAGCAATCACAAATCAGAAATATCATCTCTGATTTTGTGTCATATTCATGGTAAGCTAGCAGATGGGCATAGGATGTGTGATGATTGTCTTTTGTCAGTCACTGCAAAGACCAAGTGCAATGTAAAAACTCAAAGATTGTTGGTGGGGAAATTTGGGCTGGTTCTTGGTGGTTCTGGTTTCAAAAGTCCATCACTAAGCAAAGATTTGTTTTTTGGCTCTAAGGGTGCAAGACTATGTACAAGACAATGTACTTGTTGTGGTAAGCTTTGGAAGTCAGATCAGAACTCCCCAAGATCTATCCATCTAAAATCACATGGGAGAGCTGTTCTTAAGCCAAATATTCCTTTGCCATGTGCACCGGGGCAAAGCCGTTTAAATCACCGGGATAACTTGAAGAAAATGAGGGATAGATTTCCTGGATCAGAGGGAAAAAGCGGTTTTCGACCACTATCTCATGTTGGGTACACTGAGCTGAGACTTAATTCCGATTCTGAGTCCGAATTTCCATTTTCTGATGATGAGGATGATGTTAGTAGCATGTATCATGAGAACATTGAAGCCGGCAATGACCATATTGCTCAAGTTACATCTGCACCTTCCTCAAAATGTATTCCGAGTGATTTGCATCCGAAAGAGCCAGTTGATAGTACTGCCAAATCCATGCCTTTGCCTTCAGATCAATGTGGGGAGCCTAATGTCAGCAAACGTCCAGATGTGAATGCCAATTGTGCAGTAGAAAATAATTTGCAGCAAGCAAATCAAGAGTCATTCAATTCTGACCTGGCTGAGCTCATTTCAATAGATGAGGTTTCACCACCACCTATTGTTAAGAATGTTCTTCTTGGAGAATCAGAATCTGAAGACAGTAAGATTACTTCTCATTCTAAGGATTCTCTTCCTGGTCCCCTATCTGAGCTTATGACTTTGAATGGCACACATGCACATGCTGGAGCATCATCAGAAAAATGTAACATTTCTCTCTCCCTTTATTTCCACTATTGTTCTTCAAAATATTTCTATAACATTTTCTTTATGAAATATTTCCAGCTGAAGATGTTGCACAAGCAAGAGATACTGGAATGGTATCTGAAAAGAATGGGGAAGTTTTAGAGAAGATTGGTACAGGGGAAACAGCATCAACGGACACTTATCCGGTGGTATGTGATTCTGCTCCTATAAATCCTAAAGAAGAGAATTCAAGTAACATGAATAAGTCCTCTGTAACCACTAAGGAAAGAGAAGAAACTGGTTTTACCAAAGAGAGGCCAACCACTGAGGAAGTTAATAATGTCAAGGAAGAACAGGAGCAATCACCATCAGACCAATCTTCTCCTAATGGGTCTAATACATCATCAAATGTTCCTGCAAATCATGTTCACTCACCTGAGGCAGATGTTGAGGCTTCTAGTTTAAACGAAGTTCAGATATTTCAAAAGTCATCCTCAGTGGAATCTGGTCTTGATTCTCTGGATGAAAGCAATATTTCTGAAATTGAAGGAGAGTCTAATGATGATAGACTGAGGAGACGAATTGAGTATTACAAGAAATGCATAGATTCTTTACAGAAGGAACTGGAGGAAGAAAGAAACGCTTCTGCTGTTGCTACAAATGAAGCAATGTCTATGATTACAAGGTTACAGGAGGAGAAGGCAGCACTGCAGATGGAAGCTCTTCAATATTTAAGAATGATGGAGGAGCAAGCAGAATATGATAATGATGAATTGGAGAAAGTGAATGATCTACTCACAGAAAAGGAAAAAGAGATACAAGATTTGGAAGCCGAGCTGGAATTTTATAGATCAAACATGGCAGATGAGGAGCGTATGGTCCATAATATGCATAAGGAAAGTTGGGATTTGAAAGGAGAAAACGTCACTGCCCAAAATACTGTTGTGCATAACATCATAAATACCGTATGCAGTTCAATGAATGCTGAGGTTTCCAAAGTTGGTGATGGAGATGTGACTGGTGAAACGGCATTTTTGGAATTTGAAGAGGAAAAGGAATACATTTCTCAATGTTTGAAAAACCTGGAAGGGAAGGTTCATCAAATTTCTTTGCATGCACCTAATGATAGACCTGCGAAAATTGAAGTCAGTAAATCAAATCAACAAGGAGCTTCTAATGGTGAAGGGCCTCAATTAGATGGTCATGAAGAGACTGAATTGTCCACACAGAAAAGCATTAATACATTGAATGGAAATCATATTGATAAAGATGGATGCAGCTGCTGAAGATGGTGATGCTTGTTCTCTTAGTGCAGAAAACAATCATTCCAAATCTCCTGAACAACAAATCTCCACGCCTAGAAGAGAAGTTGAGTTTGTTGCTCAATCAAATATCAGACCTTAATGATCGATTGGAAGCACTTGAATTTGATCATGGTCTTCTGGAGCACCTAACAAATTCTCTTCAAAATGGCAGTGAGGGAAAACAATTTATTCAAGACATAGCTCACCGATTGCATGAGCTACGGAGAATTGCATTAAGATGAAGATGGTAAGCATATAAACAGAAGTGTTTTTAGTTCTTCCTTTATTCTTAGGCACAAATAAACTTTCATACAGTATATTGTACAACATTGTCTACACTCGTGTCAATAGAGACGATATGAATCCACACAGAATCTTCTCAATTTGCTTTGACAATTATACAATTTTGCACTTTCAAAGCAAACATGTAAGGAATGGTGGTCATGCTTTTTGGCCAGGCTTGGGATTGTTCAATGATTACGGAAGTTTATGAATTATGAACAAATTTTACAAATTTTTAAGTCTCATTTACATGTTAAACTCTGCTTCAAATGTTGGTCTTGCTTTGAAATCTAATGACAAGATCAAGTTTATAATGTCCGGCATAATTTGTAGAGGGTTGTAACTGTTAAGTTCTCAGTTGTGCTAGGTCCTTAAACTGGATATTGTGCTTGTCAAGTTTTCAAGCTCGAATTCCTTAATGTGTTAGCAGACTAACTTATCTTTTTGCACCCATTTTATTTTGCTAGTGCATGATTTGGCATGAATGACTTACACATACCTAATCTTTAATTTATTGGGTACCATTTGTTGGCATTGTCTGTTACTGATGCTAAGCACCTGTTTCATATGAAACTACAAATTAAGCTTATCTTTCTTCTTCTACTTTTTTTTATTGCTAAAAAACACAGGAAGAAAAGTTTTATAGTGCTATAGTCATCTACGGCAATGAGTGTGGAGACTGAAAGTGAAGTGCAAGGGCAGAGAGAGGCACCGGTACCGCACTTAGTGCACTGTGGTGAAAGTGGAGACACTCTTCTCTTGTCTCGTCGCCACTACATTTTGCCGCAATTTTTCTTTATATCATTTGTGTTTTTCATCAATATTTTTCCATTTTACTTTACAACTTTTCCTTCCTTTATCCCTATAATAATTCAAGATCCCACAAAACTAAAACAAAACAGCACAAACTATATATCCATGGTCTCACTCTCAGTGGTTGAGATGAGATGTCCAAATAAAAATATTAAAATATCATCATACCGTTAAAACGAGAAATATCTCTCTATATATAAAGGTACGTAGCATTAGATATATATAGCAGATGCGGGGTTAAGTACAGTACATATGTTATTATATGTGTAGCGTAGAGCCGAAGGAACCACGTGATTGAGTGATCCAAGCAACCAGCCAAATGGAACCTGAAACCCCTGCTTGGTTGCTTCTTCTTTTGTTTGCAACCCTACTTTGGTTCTTAACCACAACACTTTCCAGAGGCAAATCTCCTTCTCCCACCACCACTATTCCCAAAGCATACCCTATCATTGGTTCCGTGTTCTCCATTGCCGCTAACAACCGCCGCCGCATCCACTGGATCTCCGACATCCTCCACTCCTCCCCCTCCTCCACCTTCGTCCTCCACCGCACCTTCGGCTCCCGCCAGGTCTTCACGGCTAACCCCGCCGTGGTCCAGCACATTCTCAAGACCAACTTCCCAGTGTACCACAAGGGCGGGACGTTGAATCGCGCCCTTGGGGACTTCCTTGGTCAAGGTATATTCAACTCAAACGGCGCCGGCTGGAAACTCCAGCGCCAAATTTCCAGCCACGAATTCAACACCCGCGCCCTCCGTAAATTCGTTGAAACCGTGGTCGATGCCGAACTCTCCGACCGCCTCCTCCCCCTCCTCGCTGTTGCCGCCAAAAACAAAACCGTCATCCCTGACTTACAAGACATCCTCCAACGTTTCACGTTTGACAACATCTGCAAGATCGCGTTCGGCTTCGACCCGGAGTACCTCCTCCCCTCCCTCCCTTTAACCCCCTTCGCCACCGCCTTCGACGACGCCACCAGAATCAGCAGCGAGAGGTTCAACGCGTCGTTCCCTCTCTTCTGGAAAATCAAAAGCCTCCTCAACCTCGGCTCCGAGAAGCGCCTCAAGGAAGCAATCTCCGAAGTGAGAGGCCTAGCGAGGAGAATCATTGTAGAAAAGAAGAAAGAGTTTCAAGAGAAGGAAACTCTGGACACCGTGGATCTCTTGTCACGCTTCTTATGCTCCGGTCACTCCGACCAAGAGTTCGTTATGGATATTATTATAAGTTTCATTCTGGCGGGGAGGGACACTACTTCCGCGGCGCTCACGTGGTTCTTCTGGCTGATTTCCAAGCACCCGCAAGTGGAGGAGGAGGTTGTGAAGGAGGTTACGGAGAAGGACATGGTTTACTCGCACGTGTATGATGAAGTGAAGGATATGGTGTACACGCACGCTGCGTTGTGCGAGAGTATGAGGCTGTACCCGCCGGTGCCGGTGGATACGAAGGAGGCGGTGAACGACGACGTTTTGCCGGATGGGACTGTGGTGAAGAGAGGTTGGAGAGTGGCGTATCATATTTACGCGATGGGGCGGTCGGAGAAGATATGGGGGGCGGATTGGGCCGAGTTTCGCCCCGAGAGGTGGCTGAGTTGGGACGAGGTAGAAGGGAGGTGGAAATTCGAGGGGGTGGATGCTTTTACTTATCCGGTTTTTCAGGCTGGGCCAAGGGTGTGTTTGGGAAAGGAAATGGCTTTTTTGCAGATGAAAAGAGTGGTGGCTGGGATTATGAAGAGGTTCAGGGTGGTGTCGGAGGTGGCGGAACCGGACTTCGCCGGGTACCTTACTTCTTACATGATAGGTGGATTCCCCGTCAGGATTCAGAACCGTACCACCGACACAGATATTGTGTAATGAATGTAATTGTTACTGCACTACTCCATATAATATCTCTCTTTTACCTAAAATGTTGTTTTTAACTGTTTAGGTTAAAGAAGTAATTATATATGAATGACCAATAAAATTCTCATAATAATAATATACTCATGAGATATATGAGTCTATTGCTTGTAAACATACACCAAGCTTTATAATTAGCATCGGCCAAACATTAAACTTCTCCTAATTATATATTTAAAAGATAAAATTATTTATCAATTATGTTACATCATCATATAGGATTGAGGATTGACGTGTTGAATGTAATTTAATTTGATTTATTTCAAAATTCTCTATAGTAGTTAAAATCAAGAAAGTTAAGAAAGAAATCTCTTCCTGACATGGTGTGTATGCGTACGTGATCATTCTGAGCGAGTAAAAAAATTGTTAAAGTTGTTTCATTAATTACCTAGCTCCCTCCTTCCTCAGCGAAAAGTGAATGACGGCTCATGCCCTAATAGGTGTATCAGATTTAGACAATAATATGGTCTTTTAAAATGTTTTACACTAGCCATTGCATGATGAAAGCGAAATGATATCTTGGTGGGGTTTTCGTCCTGTTATGTGATAACTTGACTAACTTTGACCGAGTTTACAGCAAAAAGAACTAGATGCAAATGCAATCATGCAAGGCTGCAGCCCATAACTCATTTTTTTATTTAATTTAAACAACTTTTATCTCCTACAAATACAATAACTTTAAAAGTTTTATTTAAAAAGTCCCATAAATAATTTTATATTTTTTCCTTTCATAAGTAGTATTTCATTAATTAAAATACACACACAAAACCAAAAATTTGAAGAACCGATCACATATATAGTGTCGCTGCAATATTCATGAATTGTTGATAAGACTAGGTGCTTAATTAATAAACTTGCACCACACAAGGAGCCAGGTGCTGTTATAATGCAAAAAGAATCATGATACACAGCATGACAATCCTAATCCTGTAGCTTAAAGCAAAAAATTGGCCCCGCTGTCTGGAATATTGCATACGTGATATATACACCGTATCAAGAGTTTCAGACTGCCCCACATTATTTCACTTTACTCCTTGTGACAGTACGTAACAAGAATGCATTCACAAATTAACTTGAAGTGAGTGTTTGCCTTTGAAGTAGTATATATATTCATCCACTTGTGAACGTTTGATATATATATATAGAATGACCTGCCAAAATCATGTGAAAACTAACAGTGTTCGTTTGGTGATAAAGAATGAAAGGAGAAAAAGACACGTTTGAATTTAAATTCCTCAATTAATAAAAATTAACAAATTAATAATTAATATTTATTAATAAAAAAATTATGCGAAAATATAAAGTAGAAAAAAAGAAGAAATAAACTGCATCGAAAATCGACAAAGCCTATTAGATTATCCTCTCCTCCACGTGTTCATGCACTTTTCTTTGTAAACTGGATAACAAATTAAGCATAAACAAACAAGGCAAAGTTGCTGTGAGACCATAAATTATTAGATAATTTTGAACTTTACATATATAATTATAATTTGGATTAATCTCTATATGTATTACCTATTTAAACTTACCAGAATAAGTTAATATCACCAAACTATGTGTCAAGTAGGAATTAGTGTTAAATCATCTAATAATTTTTTATTTTGATGATAGTGTTGGCGGTGAGACCCTAAGGCCATAACACCATATATATTATTCAACAAATTAATAGAAGTTCTGCTATATATGTTCTATTACAACTATCGCGATGTAATACTTGTCTAATCGATAATCACTAATCAGACAGAAGTCAGGGAAAGTCAAAATTTAATCTATCGATCAACACTGTACGTTGCTCACTCACACCACTCATGATCACTAGCTTTGGGCCCTAAATTGCAGCATGCATGTGTGACCAAATTGCAGCAGAGTGGAGACACGTCGACCCCACAAAAACACATGATCAAATATACATGCACTAGCAATCTAGCATCTTCTTTCTCGCCCCCAATAAAGGCACTGCGATCAGTAATGTATCCTTTATTTTTTTTCTGTCAAAGGGAGGTGTACTTGCACTATTATACATTTCAGTTTGCAAAATTTTTATATGAAAACACATTGTGCCATGAGAGACACCTACGGAGAGATGAAAAAGAAAAGAAAAATATAGATTTTATTGGATTTATATATTATATATAAAAAGAGAAATAAAAAATAAAAAATAAGATATTGATAAGATATATATCATAATAAAATATTTATGTATTATTATTCTTTTGAGTTTCCTTCGATTATGAAGGAATAAAGAAATAATATTATTAATTTAATAGGATTATTTCACTTACTCAATGTAGGTAATTAAAACATGCTCATAGTGGATAATTATCGCAATTCTGTATATATACTTAAAAGATAGTCGGTACTAAAGGAGCTATATTAGTTCACTTCTATTCATGGATAGTATATCTGAGTTGTTGAAAATTACCTTACAGGAGTTCTATTCTTCTCTTTTAATAAAAAGAAAAATATTGGTACAATTTTTTTTGTTAATTGCATCTATCATTTATAATGATATTTTTTAACTTCATTTTTACACGGAATAAGTTAGACAGCCCTAATTTAATAGCCGGTTTTGAAGGGGAAAAAATATGATTAATACAGAGTTAGTTTAGTTTGGGTCATTCAAATTTTTAGAATTAAGTAATATGTAATAAAGTTAAAATAAATTCTCAATATATTAATAACAATAAATAGTTAAAAGATAATGTTTTTATAATTATAAACGAAAATATTTAAATTAAGATGAGATAAACCAAACAGATTCTCGAACAAGTAACGTGGTTAACAAGTTAGTCATTCATTATCAAATTAAAACATATGTTACGAGAAAGTCAAAGAAGTCCGCAGTCAGTCTATAAATTCCAAATGAACCTCGTCTAATTGTCAAAGTTGTACAACAATTGAACTCAAACTTTCTCAGCAAAGCAAATAAGGACATACAACAATCAATTCAACGATAAACTCCCCGGGTTGATGTTGCTATCTGATGAGAAATTAAATACCTAGCTAGGACCCCCAATATATATATATATATATATATATATATATATATATGCGAATAATTAAACACTTTCTCTAAAATCTTGTGATCACTCAGTTACAAGAGAGAAAATTGAAGGAAGGCTATAACCGAGAACGCAAAATGGCAAGTCTACTGTGTGAACGTAATTATTAATCACATACATTTATAGCTTAAGGCTATATATATATATATATATGATTGATTATTTTAATGGATGTGTGCTTATATTATCTATTTTAATTTGGTGTAGGGAAGAGTTCGTGGCCTGAGGTTGTGGGAACAAATGGGGAGGTAGCAGCTCAGAAGATTGAGAGAGAGTGTGATAATGTTCATGCAAGATTGGAGGGAGAAGGATCTATGATGACAATGGACTTTTGGTGCAATTGAGTTTGGGTTTGGGTCGAAAAAAATGGGGAGGTCACTCATGTGCCAAAGAAGGTTAGTTATAGGGGTATTCATGGGTATAGGTCATCCGTGAACCTGAACTGATCCGAACTGTTTAGGTTGGGTCATTTATATATTTGGGTCAAAATCGAATCGATCCGATCAAAATTGATCAGGTACAGGTTGGGTCACGGGTTTAGATTTATAGATCCGTTGATCCGTGAACCCGTAATAATAATATAAATTTTATTATATATATATTAAATTAAAAATTAAAAAAATTCTTTCTCCCCGTAATGATGACATAGTGATACAAAGAATGACAGCAAATATGCAGTTAAAGTTTAACAAATATTGGGAAAGTGGTGGAATTCACTACCTTTTGTTTGTTGCTATTTTCCTTAATCCTTGTTATAAATGTGAGTACATTCAATTTTGTTTTAATTGTATGTATGGTGTTGAGAAGAGCATGACATGATGAAAATATTGAAAGACCTTATTCAGAAACTGATTCAGCAATATGTACTAGAATATCTCATTTCTCATTCTAGTAGCAATTCAACTAATTCTAATACATTGGCTTCAAACATGGTCTCACAACATAATGATGTCAAAGGTGATAAGGATGATGATTGAGATGATGAATTTAGAATGAAAAAAAAAAAAAACAGGGTGAAGTGCACAAAAATGAGTTAGATAGGTATTTGGAGGATGATGTTGAAGATGATTACCCTGAGTTTGACATTTTGAATTGGTGGAAATTGAAGGCATCCAAATATTATATTCTTTTCTGTATGGCTAGAGATATATTGGTCATTCATGTATCTATTGTATAATCTGAGTCTGCATTTTGTACCGGGGGTAAAATTCTGGATTCATTTCGTAGTTCCTTAAGTCCTACTACTGTTGAAGCTCTCATTTGTGCCCAAAATTGGCTTAGATTTACTAAGCAAAATGTTAATGACTTGCAAGTTGAAATAAATGAAGTGGAAACGATTGAATCAGGTGTGTAATTCCTTATTTCATTTTTATTTGTATAAAATATCAATTAAATTTTGTGCTAACAGAGTTGTGTTTAAATTTTTAGAGTTGTTTGGTTTGACTTTAAATACTATTAATATTGAGTTTTCAAGTGTTGAAACTATAAGTGCTGGAATTTCTTAATGTATTATTTTCAGGTATATTGTTATATATTTCTCCTTTTTTTTCATATTTTGTTTACCGTGTTTATAATATTAATGAATTATATTTTGTCCATTTGTTTGTTTCAGCAAATCTGGTTACAACAAATTTGGTTATAGCAAAACTTAGTTTGTAAGAAATAGTTGTGATTTAAACTATTATAGTAAATCTTGTTTAAGAATCTTTTGTTTTAATTTATATTATAAGTCCATTTTAGAATATTATGATGATGATATTAAATGAATCAATTTTACTACTTTCATACATTTGATAATATTGCGTTAATTGTATTGAATATTTGAAAGAATCATGATATAAAATAGTAGTTCTAAGAAAAAAAATTTAAATGGATAACCCGTTGAACCGAACCGAACCAAACCAATAGTGAACAGGTTAGATTGGATTGTGTTTCAAATTTTTTTTCCTGAAAATCGAACCAATCAAATTTGATTGGGTTAGGTCCTAAATTTGACCAAAACCGATCCAAATCGACCCACGAACACCTAGGCACCTTGTAATTATATATAGAGCCATGCATCAATTACTTACATTAATGGTTGGTTCCTAGATACTTCTTACTCTTGAATAAGGCATCGCATGCTCAGGATTATGCATATTAATTCCATCATGTAAAAGAATACTAAGCTATCAATGAAAAAACCATTAATTCTTTTTTTTCTCTTGCTTTTTTTATAAGTTTCTCTTCCTTTTTAATTAGTAGAAAAAACCATTTTGATATTATATATATATATATATATATATATATATATATATATTAGTGGAGTGTCTGTGTTTTTATTATGTTGTTGTATTTTATTAATATTACGCTAATTAATTTAATGTTTATTATATTTTAATGAAAATTTATTAATATTAATTATATTATTTACTTCTTGTAAAGTAAAAAGATAATTATAGCCTTTTTTTAGTTCTTATTTATTATCACATATAATTATAGATTTTAAAATATTTTTAAGAAAAAACTTATTTTATATTTTTTTGTGTGAATATTTTATAATTTTATAATTTTCATCATCAAATGCATAAAAAGTATGTATTTAATCCTTAATTAAGTTTGATAATCTTAATTAATGTACATGATAATATAACAAGTTTAAGTTGCTAATGTATCCATGAGATAATAAGTTAATTTAAATTAACTTTTTACTAAATAAAAGCAAAATGATTTTAAATATAAAATAAATACAACATACATGAGTGAATTGCTAATAAAAAAAAGGATATTCTTGTTCTCAAATTTTCATAATGGTTTGTTTGAGTTATTACAATGAACTGAGGTATAAAAAAAATAATAGAAAGAGAGACATACATTGATATATATTAAATTAAATTTGAAGTAACATATATTTGCAAAATTGCATAACAATGAAAGGTGATTTGATAATGATTAATCCACAATATGTATAAATCAAATTTCCAAATTAAAAAAATTATATAAAATGAAAAATTTATACATGATTGAATAAATTAAGATTATATATAACTAAAAAAATGGTTTTTATGTCATTAAGTATCTTCAAATTCCATTAACTAAGATATTACAATGGATATATAATTTTTGTTTTCTTTACATATTAAAAAAATTTACACACATGATGTTTACTTTAAATATTAATGTAACTTTGTAGATGGTTACACATGAAGTTTGCGAAATAATTAACTGCACCGACTGGCATTTGTCAACGCCATTGTTAATGCAGAAAACTTTCAGTCCGTTGCTTAGTTAACTTTAATTTGTGTCATTCTCCTATTGAAGTTTAATTTCGATATATAATTTATGTTGATTTTTAATATAAATTGTGGAAAAAAAGGATTAAAGTTGACGGTATAAGTTATATAATTATCAAATCACAATTCATTGATGATTCATATAATGATTTGTGATTGAATGATAATATAAAATTATTTTATACTAATAATACATAGACATTAATCTCTATAAATTATTACTATGCATATTAATAAGATAAAATTCTAAATCTAATTACAGAAGAATATTAGAAATACTTATAAGTTTATGTTCTTAATTATGCGCTACAACTATCTGAGAATAAATGACCACGTCGCACAACCGCGTTCAGCCACATCACTGCACACTACTATGTCGCAAATGAACAATCAAACAGAACTAATTAGTTTGGCAACGGGTCGATTGTGATCTTAAGAGAATAATACTGCTAATTCAGAATAGAATTTAAATCAAGGAAAAGTTCCACCCCAAATATTTTTAATTAATGACGACAGCTGCAACTGCGAAAATGGTTACCCAGTGATTACTTGCTAAGTAAATTCTCATGTGTTATTAGTTTGGAGAATGAGAATGACAGAAAATAGTATATAGATTTAGTATGTATAACGTATAGATACAATCATATAAAGACAACAATAAAGTGACTGTATATATAATTGATTGATTGTTTCATAGTAGTATTTTTTTTATTGAATAGAGTAGTATTATATTTACTTATTTATATTTTATTATTTTTTTAATATTTTATAAAGAAAATATTAATAAATAAATAAATATATTTAATGTCTTATTATTTAAGAAATAGGAAAATTAATTAAAAATATATATTATAGAATAATTTAGAATTATTCACTATTAAGTAGCTTATCTGTTAAACTCAAGACAAGGATTGGAGAGCTAAGTATGAATCTTAGTACCCAAAATTCTTAGGAGTTTACTCAGTTTAGGATATGTCTCAAATACGTTTACACAAATTTATGAAAAATAATAGAGCTATACGCAATTTGTTCTTGAATGGTCAGGGTGAAAAGAACGTGAATAAATGCGACATGCATTGTAAGATCGATCAGCGATGTGGAGAGGCAAATAACAGAAGCGACAAAAATAGATAATTTGCGAGACAACTAAAAACGACTGGTAAGAGTTATAAATAGTGAACTTCGAGACCCATCAAATATGCCAAACTGCCAAACTATGCCCTATCTCTTGCCCATTTTGCCACAAGTGTTTATATATGGGTCAAACAAAATACAAGTTTTGCACTTAATTAGGATGTTGATAAACTGTACGTCCACTAATCCAAAATGAAGTACATGGGTTGGAATGATATATAAGAAAAATACGAAGAAAAGAATAAAAAATAGAGAAAGAAAGTGATAAACGTAATAAATAATATGCGATAAAGAAAAGGAAATGAAATGAAAAAAAATATAAATGTATGATTATAATTTTTTCATTAGAACTATCAACATAAATCGCAGTTCATGAGATAATTGATTTATTATAGGTTATAAATGAGATATTTTTGTGGAATAAAGCTAATCATATTTACATATAGTTAATCATGCATGACATCAATAATCTCATTACTCTATTAACAACTTATAAAACGAAATTAATCATCATTAAACATTCTAATAATCTCATGACACCATTAATTATATCGACAATTATATATAATTATGTTTACTTATTCTTAATTAATTATCCGTGATGCAAAATTAATCATATTTACACGAATAGATCCATTTACGTAAATAGATATTATATGGAAATAACCTAATGGAACATTAATATATATTTAGGTAAAAAAAGAAAAAACATAATAGAACATGGATCTTTATTTGAGCTCACCCAACTAATGAGTTAAGTCAGAATATTTTACGGTGAATATTCTTGACATTATTTTGTAATAAAAAAATTTAATGTATTCCTCAATTAATTTATTTTTAAGAGACTTATAATCAAAATATTATATATATATATATATATATATATTAGTTAAATATGTTACTCATATATTTACAATCTTATAAAATATAACAAAGAACTATTTATAATCAACTTTACACTAATTAATATTATTTATATAAAACTATAAATTGTCAAAAAATATATAAAAGTTTGACCCGTAACAAGAATAGCGAAAGACCTTTTTATTTATTAAATAGATTCTTTGATGGAAACATTATCTTTACTGTATACATTTCCTCTATAATAAAAAAAAAGTGGCAATGGAAAAGGTATAGACTTTTCTTAATACGCCTTTATTTTTATAACAGGCTTTATATTCCAAGTCAATTTTTAATATTTTATAGTATTTTTTTATTTTTTTCAATGTGGATATTTTTTTGTTAGAGTCAAAAATTACAAGTGTCCCTTAATTTACTAAGTCAAAGATTAATCTCATTCACGATATATGATTGTTATTGACCCAAGGAAATTTTGTATATGATAGGAACACAGATTTTTTCAGTAAATAAAACATTCTCACTTCATGAGAACACATGCTTAGTATTTCTATGATTTTCAATTTTCATTTTTAATTTTGTTTGTGATGATGGACATTATAAGTTGTGAGCAAGGTGGATCTCTTTGAGTAGTTATATGAGGTTTGCTATCGGCCTCAACAACATTGCTATTAGCCTCACCCACATTTTTAAATTTTCAAAACTATCATTTTTCACATTATATAGTAGAATCATACTTTTGTTATACAAGTGGGGATGTGAAAAACAGTTGCACAATGAAAGTATGATTATGTTGTATAAAATGCAACAAAAATTTACTTTCGTTCTACAAGTGGGGGTGGGAAAAAAATTGCACAATGCAACAAAATGAAAACATAATTCTGTTTTATTGAATATTGAAATGGAATGGTATTTCTGTTGAGCACCTTTGCACACCGGCCTTGACCCAAGCAATGCCTTTGCTTCACCCCAGTGTCGGTGCGCCACCACTAGCATCGTTGTGCTGCTATGTGGGGGGAACACTCTAATATCCATGATCTTATGCCATCATCAAACAGGAGAAGTGTTGTGAATGGCGTCACATCGAACTCATCGAGAAGGAGAAGTGTTGTGGTGGTGTTTGGACATAGTGGTGCAGGGTGGTTTGGTGGTGGCCACGAGGTGGGAGTCTAGGGCAATGTTGGGCTCTTTGGGTTCAGATCTGGCCGAGGTGGGGTGTGCACGATGAGTAGGAATGGCAAGGGCACATGTAATGCCTAATTACTATATGTCTACGTGCTAAAATATTTGTTCATACCTATTCCATGAATTTGCGCGTACCCACATATATAACAATCCATAGATTTATGTAAATCCACAGATACCCATGGATATTCATGAATATTAAAAAAAAACAAAAAAAAAATCATTTTATTTATCAAAACAAAGAAAAATATATAATACTTAACAACTTCAAGAGAATTAGACTCTTTAAAATATGTTAATTGCATAACTAAAAAACATAAATTCAAATAATATTAGTCTCTTTAAAATATTAGTTAAAATAAAAATATTCTATCTAAAACATAAGTCCAATAAAAAGCATTAATTCAATTCCTTAAGTGTAAATAATAATAAAAATAACTTCAACTTTAACTCTTATTTTTCAATTGGTATATATATATATATATAAAAGATTATTTTGGTAATTTTATGGTTAGCGGATATCCGCGGTGCGGGTACCAGAATATCTACCCCCTCCCGGTTAACTAACTGGTAGTTGAAATACCCATATTTGTGAGTAGTGAATATTCATTTACATTATTGTTTCATATCTATTGTGGATTTTATCTGCGAATATCCAAGGGCACCAATTCTTTTGCCATCCCAAGCAGTGAGGAGGTCGCAGAGGTGGTTGACAGTAATGATGATTGCGCGTGGAGGTGATGGATTGGGAGGGAAGAAGATGATGGGAAGGAGTAAAAAGGTCTTTTTCTCATTATTGTAGGGCTTTCTGGACCTGTAGTTTGGCCTTCTGTTAGCCTTTCTATCCTCGTTCAAATTAAAAGGAAACAAAAAATGCTAGGGAAAAAAAGATGTATACAACTTAACTACGTGATTATTAAAATATTTTATGTTATTATTTAATGAAAGTTTAATTTTATTTTAATAATCTGTGTAAGATTTTAATATTAATTTTGATAATGTGAGAGATTATAATAAAAAATTAATTTTAATTAAAAGATAACCTTTACAGTATAATACCAAATTTTAAAAAATATTTATTTAATTTCATGTTAAAATTGAAACTAAAGTTTATCAAATAAATTATAGGAATTACACAACAACAAAAACGTAACGATATACTTGCCTTTTATTAGTTTTTTTTCACGCTCTTATCGAATACACTGTTAGAGTTTACAATTTTTTTTTATCATTAGACAATCGTTACCATTGCTACTACGATTATTGTCAAGTTACTGAACTTAAATTAATTATTGACTTAGCAAAGATATTGCATCATTGCCAAATCAACAGAATATTAGTTAAATCACACAAACAAAGTATATTAAAGATTCTTAAAAAAAATATAACCTACAATTTATCATAATAATTATTGTAATTTGTAATTTTCTTAAAATTACTTTAAAATGTCAAATAATATTATAACAAATATTACTTTGTAAATTTATTATTATTATTAGATCAAATTATAACAATATTTCCTAAGTTTTTATCAAATTATAACAATATTTCCTAAGTTTTTATTAAATTACGAATAATCCATCATTTTTTTAATATTTTTTTACACTAATTTTATTTTAAGTTTAAAAACATTACATTAACGTCCTTATAATGGAGATAAATGTAATAATTAGAAAAATAGAGAGTTGTGTAATTACACAATATTTGAGTGAGTATTATTGTAATTTTATATTATTATTATTATTCAACAAAACATCATAAAATATGTTTAATATTATTTTTTAACAAATATTCACTTAATCACGAAATAACATTACTTGCCTTGTTTTTATTTTTAAAGTCTCCGTTTATATTAAATAATTATTGGAAAGAAAAATAAATTAATAATTTGATAATAAATAACAAATAAAAATTAAAGTAACATAAATAATATTCTTTAAAAATTAAAATTCTATAGAATTTCTTAAAAAATTAATTTGAAAAAAGACAGAAAACATTATTCTATGAACCCTTTTTTAGTTTTTAGTCCTAAGAAAGTAAGAAGTCACGGGAGAAATACAGAATTTCCTATTTTATGAAAATTATTATTTGAACATTGACTAAAAATTTTAGAGTGTTTTTCTCTCTCTCGAAAATTTAGTAATAGTCATATAGCAAGTTGTTTTTGAAAGAATGGAAAAGAGTTTTCTTAATAATTATAAATTAAAAACTGCCCCCATTAATTTTTTTAGGAATTAAGGTATCGCATATTTAAAATTAGCATTATTAATAATTATAAATTTTAAGGATTATGGTAAAATTTTCATATTATTGAAAATAAGAAAATCAATTAAAATATATTAATACGTAAAAGTAGTTTACATTATTATTTAATATAAATCATGATATAATTAAAAATAAATAATTTTTCTGCTAATTACTTTAAATAATATCCATATATATAAATAAAGTATTTTTTTCTTCAATAATATTATAAAAATCTAATAATGTATAAAAATAAATTCTAGAGATAATTATGGCCCACTATAAAGTTCATAAAGTTTATAAAATATTGAGTCAAGGATATTTATGGTCCAATATCCAATTAAGACTTTAGAGGATATATTATTGCCACGATATATTAACCATGAAATATTTTTTTAAATTTTAAGAAAAAAGAAACCTAAAAAGGCAAAAAAGAAAAGAAAAAGAAGAGGAAGAACAAATAGCCTTGATAACATTAACATTCCAGATCTGAAACGGAACCTCTTTCTCAGGTTTTATAAAATCTCATATCTGTTCAAAGCTTTCTTATTCTTCGTATTCATCATACACCACGCCAAATCACAATACCCTTCAGGTAATTTTGCTCTTTTTGTTTTTACGCTGATTCTGTTTGTTCCCCTTCCTTCAACGTTTTCCATTGGGGTTTCGACCCACTAAGTTGGAGTTCAACACTAAGTTAGATTCCTTCTGATTTTCATCCATTATCTGTGATTAGGAACACCGATGTCACCAATTTCACAACTTGTGGGTTTTAGTTGGATGTTTTCAAGGGTTTTATTCTAGGGTTACTTTGCAATTTTTGGGGGGTTTTTGGGAATTTTGGCTCAGTTGAGATCTCTGTGAAACGGGTTTGGAATTTTTTTTTATCTTGACGTTTATGAGATTTTAACTGTGGAAGAAAGATGGTGGGTGAGAAGTTTTGTGTGAGCGAAGATGAAAAGGGTGTGTTGGAGTCTGTGTTGGGTGCAGAGGCTGTTGCGTTCTTTATTTCAGCACTTTCCAATAATGTGTTTTCCGGTGTCGTTGCGCCATCGGCCGGTGCTGACCCGGCTCTCCGGCAGCGGTTGTGCCAGCTTGTTGAGGGTTCCAAGTGGAATTATGCTGTGTTTTGGCAGGTTGCTGGCTTGAAATCTGGTGGTTCAGCCTTGGTTTGGGGTGATGGGCATTGCAGTGATCCCAAAGGGGAGAGAAATGGAGTTGGGAAGGAGGATGAGCAGGAAGTGAGAAAGAAGGTGCTGCAGAAGCTTGATGCTTGTTTTGGTGGGTCTCTGTTGAAAGAGGCTAATCATGTGAGGTTGGACAGGGTTTCGGATTTGCTCATGTTTTACTTATCCTCGATGTGTTATATATTTGGTTTTGATTCGCCGTGTGGTCCTGGCAGTTCGTTCAAGTCCAGTAAATTGATTTGGGCTTCTGATACTGCTTGTTGTTTGAACCAATTAGAATCTAGATCGTTTCTGGGGAAATTGGCTGGTCTTCACACTGTTGTTTTTGTTCCTCTGAAGTCTGGGGTGGTGGAACTTGGTTCATTTGAAATGATGCCTGAAGAGCAGGGTGTTGTGGAGATGGTCAGGACAGCATTTGGGGAATCCAGTCCTGGACAGGCAAAGGTGTTTCCAAAGATTTTTGGGCATGAGTTAAGCCTGGGGGATACAAAATCTCAGTCTATAACTATTAGTTTCTCCCCAAAGGTGGAAGAGGATCCGGGTTTCACTTCAGACTCCTATGAAGTTCAAGCACTAGGGGTGAACCATGCTTATGGAAATTCTTCCAATGGGACTTTAGGTGACAGTAATGAAGGAAAATTGTTTCCTCAATTGAATCAAATGATGGCTGGGAATTTTAATGCTCAAGCAAGGGTTCCTTGTCTAGATCTCGGTAATGAAGACTCATCATCAATTCATGTAGATGAGCGGAAGCCCAAAAAAAGAGGTAGAAAACCTGCCAATGGGAGAGAGGAGCCGCTGAACCATGTTGAAGCTGAGAGACAAAGACGTGAGAAGCTTAATCAGAGGTTTTATGCCTTGAGAGCTGTTGTCCCTAATATATCTAAAATGGACAAGGCATCTTTGCTTGGTGATGCCATTACCTTTATCACTGATCTGCAGATGAAGATCAAGGTGTTGGAAGCTGAGAAGAACATGGGTAACAATAAGGACCAAAAATTGTCATTGCCAGATATGGATTTTCAGGAAAGAGAGGATGACACAGTTGTGACAGTGAGATGCCCCTTAGATATTCACCCTGTTTCTACTGTTGTTAAAACGTTCAGGGAGCATCAAATTGTGGCTCAAGACTCTAATGTTTCAACTGCAGATGATAAAATAATTCATACATTCTCCATAAGAACTGAGGGAGGGGAGGCTGCTGCTATACAGTTGAAAGAAAAGCTTGAAGCATCCCTATCCAAAAATTGATAGTCAGATCATATTTATGTGTAGCATCTCAATGATATTGTAAACCATGTTAGAAATACTCTGTCTTGTAGGCTAAGTGGCTAACATAATATTGTTCTTAGTGCACTTTGTTTTTACAGTAGTGTACTTTGTTAGTTGTAATCTGTTTTAAAATATGTTCAGGTCATCATAAATGAGCTTAATTATGTACTTAAGTTGATTAATAGTTGAATTTGATGTTGATGGATAATGTAAGTTGAAATATATTTAATCTATCATCAATCTAAGTATGAAAAATGTCAACATTGGAACTTTTTTTTTTTGGCTTACTCAGCTGGCAAATTTTGGACCATATGTTGAAACATTTTTTGTGTACTTGATGTTTACATGCTTATTCCTGCTCATGGTTTATAATTAAGACTTCTTCTGAAGTTATCAAGGTTTTTCTGAGAAGGATACCCTTGTGGGAATTCAGTTATAGATTCCAGACCCACCAGCAAAAATTTCATTCATGGTAATGTGAATTTGGGAATGTAGAATTTACATGTTACAAGCTTTTAAAAATTATTCTTGGGAATGTAATAGAAGAGAGTGTGTGTTTCACCGATTAAAAATTTCTTTAAGATGGATATGTTGAGCCTGGCTCAACAGTTTTCGAGAGAATGAGCCTCGTTACCCTTTATGCTTAACTCTAGTTGAGTTAAGTATGCTTTATGCTTGTTACATGCTTATTCTATTCCGTGTTGGGCTCTTTTGTTCTACCCTTTTTTTAGCTTCGGTATTGTTTACCTACAAAAGACCAACCTTTTTCTGTCAGCACAAACAAGCCGAACATGTAAGGATCTTGTTAATCGGGGGCATTTAGAAAACTGACTAAGGAATTAATTATAATTTTTTTAAATAAAAAATTCACTTCTAATTTTTCAACTAGTACATCGGCATTGGCTGAAAAAAAAAAAAAAAACAAATTAGTACATAGGCATTGGTTCGCATTTGTCTTGTCAACTTAATATCCGTTACATTGAATGTGCGAGCACGTGGGATGGGCAACGTATGGAAGAGGACACCCTTTTCAACACCATCATCTCACCATAATCTTAAAAGCTAGAGTATCAATATTTTTTTTCTCTTTCTTACAATTAGGTATAAGGCACTTCTTATTTGACATTTAATTAGGAGTGTTAAAGTTGGTCGGTCCTATCACTAACCTATAAAAAATGGACTGGATGAACTAGCCCACTTTCTAATGATAGACTAGAAATCCTGGTCTGCTTTGCTTAGGAGTCGACTGGTGGGTTAGTCCATTAGAAATGAAAAAGAATAAATTTATTTCATAAAATCAACTCAAATGAACAAATTTAGTTAGAGAACATAAAGTATATTATCTATTTATCCTAAATTTGATTTTAATATAATTTTTCTATTAGTATTAGAGAAATTGAATTTATAAACTAATATAAAAACAACAAATATGTATTTTGATTTTTGAATAACACTATAAACTTAAAAAAAATAAAAAGTAACAACCTATAACTTAAACACCTATTAATAAGTGTGTGTATATATATATATATATTAAAAAATATATGTATGATAGGTCAACCCGTCAGTCCACAGTGACTCGCCCTGCCTATCCTGGTTGGCTAACGATGTGGTACATATATTTTGAAAAAAATACTAAGGCTCTTCTTATTTTTCATTCTATCCTTATTATTCTTTAAATACTAATTTTAAACTATCTTCACCATATATTCATTTTATAATAATGTGTTTTGTAATACCCCGTATGCATCCGGTGTATTAACAGTTACTTAATCAAATTAGCACGGTAATTAACTTGAAATCGATTAATTAAAACAACAGAAGCGTTTTCAAAAAAACATGATGTCATCGTCATTTCCTTTCAAAATCATATTTCTTGATTCATCATGTATGGTAAGTATCCACAATTCCTATTACGAATGTCAAGGCACCACAACAAGCCTTTATGATCCAGATAACATAAGGAACGACAGGTAAAACAATAATATCCATACGGATATATTAGGAGAATCAAAAGCCACATGTATCTATATATACATCGTCAAAACAATCACTGTGGCTATACAAAAGAATAGACACCCTGTGCCATGATCTCACAGATCACATCCTCACAAGAGGGTCCAAAACATACAGCGTCTGTACATCACAATCCATACAAGATCCAAAATATATGTGCACGCGCATCTTCCCTCGCAGGGGTACAAAATGCATCATAAACATAAAGCAGTGAGCCACAATGCTCTCAAAGAACTGCCCACGCTACTATACAGTATCTGTCCCTAGTGGGGCCTTCCGCCTTGGGACCCATCATCTCTGCCAGATGCATCACCTGCAAAATATAATCCCCACACACGGGGTGAGATACAATCTCAGTAAGCTCAGGGTTCTTGAAGGCTTATCCTCCTCCTAGCTCACTTCCATGATAACATAACATCAAAGACATCATAATACCAGGCCTCCTGGCCCTCACAACAACACATAGACATTCTCTAGCTCTAATGTGTATCTGCGGTACTACGCCTGCCAAAGATGCATCATCATCAGCATCAGGACTCTCAGTCCCCAGTGTGAGACCGGAACTCACACCCATGCCATCCCATTGGGAACTACCCCTTTACACATGGATGCGAGTATATGGCACCTTCGAGAATAGGCTTCAACCGTGACGGGACCACCTATCTCTGGTCTTAAGGGATCATACACCCTTTGCTCACGTAAAGGGTGTATGA